>JAODAL010000699.1:0-281678 GCA_025379985.1 Phyllomedusa bahiana
TTGTTTTCAGTGGAAATTCTATCCTGATCTATGTTCTGTATTGGGGAGTCTTGGAACGCTCTCTCAGTTGATAAGGGTAATTTGGATCTAAAAAACGGGGACCTACGCCCCGACCTCTCTGGGAACCCCTCCTGGCTTTATAACCTCTAGCCCGCATTGTGGGCCTCGAGGTCCGTGGGTTTTTCTCCTTATCGGAGTCAGAGACCTCAGATTCTGTAGATGTTGGATCGGTAGGTATGTCCTTCTGACTGTACTTGTTATTCAGGCACAAGTAAGCTTTGTTCTCCCGGAAATCTGTAAGATCTCGTAGGAATTGTCTGTGTTTCCGACCTTTTAGATGGTACTGAAATCGTTCAATAATTAATTGAAGGTTCTTTTCTTTATTCTCAAACTCTGGATCACTGGTAAATTTTTGTATTACTTCAATTTGCTCAGTAAGCTTGATGTTTAAAGTGGCCAATGCCTCTTTCTCCTCTTCTAGGAGCACCGTCATCAAACGTAATGAGCAAGTGGTAATTTCTTTTTCCCACTTGGTCTGAAAAGTTCCTGATTTTTTTCTATGTGAGGGGATTAGAGTGATACGTAACCCACGGGGAACTATGTTGTTCTTGAGGTATTGTTCGAGACTTTCAACCTCCCACCAGGATGCAATCTGATCTTTATATGTCCTGGTGAGCTCTCGAAAAGCTCACCTGCTTATGCAAATCTGTATCTCGGCTGGTGGGAGTCCTCCCTAATCTTTGGCGATGAACCCCCAGTATTTTCTGATCACATTGCACTGTGGGTCCGCTATATAGATGACGTGTTGGTGGTTTGGAATGGGTCATGCGATGAATTTGAACAGATGATGAGCAGTCTCAACAATAATTCTTTCAATTTAAAATTCACTTTTGAGATCGATCCGCAAACTTTGTCCTTTTTGGACATTCGCATAATAAAAAATCGGATGGGTGAAATTTCTACTACGATTTACCGTAAGCCCACAGCCACCAACTCCTTATTACAGTGGGACAGCTGCCATCCTCTGCCACTGAGACGGGGGATACCACGGGGCCAGTATCTCCGCTTGAGGAGAAACTGTTCTTCCACTGATGAATTTATCAAGGAGGCGGTGGCACTCCGCCAGCGTTTCTTGGATAAAGGGTACCCTGACTTTGTATTAAGAAAGGCCTATAGACACGCATTGTCACAAGATAGATCGCATCTTCTAATCCCAAAGGTAAAAACATCGGATAGGTTTGAACCAAAAGTTCGAATTGTTGGTACATATGACAATGCGGCAATTCAAGTCAGGGATATCCTCAGACGCCATTGGCACGTATTAAAAATGGATCCTGATCTATGCGATGCTATTGAAAACTATCCTTCAATATCATACCGACGAGGACGCAACTTACAAGATTTTCTAGTAGAAAGCCACTATAGATCACCCTCAAAAGAATGCTGGCTTCGGAGACCAAATGGCTGCTTTGCCTGTGGCAATTGTACTTTTTGTAAATACATCGGAAAAGGCATTGAATTCCAGGACTCTACTGGAATTAGAAAGTTCCAGATAAGACATTTCATCAATTGTCGTTCTACATACGTGGTATACCTTATCATATGTGATTGTGGCATGCTCTATGTCGGTAAAACGACAAGAGAACTGCGTAGAAGAGTTGGGGAACATCTGGGTGACGTTCGACACAGACGTGAAACATCTGTCTCACGACACGTCCACTCTCAGCATGGGGGAGATCCCTCTTGTCTTAAGTGGATGGGTATTGATTGTGTCATACAAACGAATAGACGTGGAGACAGAAACAAAGTCCTCCTCCAAAAGGAGTGCTTTTGGACTTTTACTTTGAAAACTAAAGTGCCTCTGGGACTTAATGAGATTCTTGACTTTAGCTCGTACATCTAAACGGGAACCATCGTTACATCTTGCACCGACCTATATTTGTAGCGAATCATTATCTATTAACATTCTTCATATATTAGTCTAAGCCGTTCGAATTTGGGAAAGACTAGGTTAAAATGTATACCTTGTTGCCATTTGAATGCCGTTTGCAATTTAATTCGTAGGTGTAAAGATTTCTCTTGCGTTTTTAAACAGAGCAGCCTTCCTATATCATAGCGCGGGTATCTATGTACCGCGCATGCGCGGTTACTAAGGACGCTGCTCTGTTTTACTTTTTGAGCCCGAGGCCCGCCCTGATGACGTAGGGTTGGCGCGAACGAGCGCGCTTAAAAACCAGACTTTACGGGTCCCGGGCGTCTCTCTCTCTCTGTGGTACAGCCGATGCTGTGAGTCCCGCATTCGGGCTCGAGAGACGTGACGGGAATTGCTTCAGGTGGTGAGTAACAGCACGTTTAGTGCCACGCTCTGCATGTGTTCTCAGTGATATAACTTTAGTTTTTCTTGATTCACTTTCTGTGCAGAACGGACCACCTCAGGTTCCCTCACTGTACCCCATACCATTCACTGATTACCATCAGGGAGGTAAGGTACTTTTTTCTAGGTCTATGGTAGCAGCTAATAATCACTATTATTAAGGTTTTGTACTGCTTGGTTTCTTGGATACTCTCCTATTGTCATCACCTGGGGGAGTATTCTTGATAAGTGATATTGTAAAGACTGAAATATCTGCTGTTGATATATGATTGTAACTAATTGCCTATCGCATTATTCAACTTTTGCCCTAAGTCTTGTATTTTGAACACTGTTTCCCTAAATTTTGTGTCCCCTGAGGAGACCGGCTTAACATTATAGGGACCGGTCGAAACATGTAGGGACTGTACTATAGGGTTTTCTAGGGACCTTGTAGATTAGGTTCCTGACAGGAACGCCCTTATTGGGGCGATTTTCCTGACTTGGGATAGGCTAGGGACTAGCACCAATAGGGCTTTCTAGGGTCTTCTATGGTGCACTTCCCTACTTAGGTCTTATAGCACATTATATACCTTTTTGATTAGACCTTTATCTTTCTGTACCTATGGAGAGTTTTAATATTTGTGGCTATTATTTTAATTAGCATTAATAAAAGTTAATTTTTAAGACAATCCCCTCACTTTCATACATTTATCTCCATTCACCCTATGGTTTTTTTTGCTATGCATCAGCCACTGCTATCACCAGACGAGCCTTTGGTGGTGGTAGTGTGGGCAGGTGTGTCTAGTCAATATAGAACTGTCCTACACTTTATGAATGGAACAGTGACCAGCCTCTACTACTTGAATGAACAACACAGAGCTAATTTCATCTTTATGGACAACAATGCTCCAGTTCATCGAGGTTGCATCATTAGGGAATGGCTGTTGGAGACTGGAGTACCTCTAATGGAGCGGTCTGCACTTTCTCCAGACCTGAACCCCTTAGAAAACCTCTGTGATTATGTGAGTTGCTGTGTACAAGCTCGTAACTGTACCTCTGTAACTCTGAACCTCAATCACTTGAGGGGCATACTTCAAGAAGAGTGGGGTGCCATGCCTCAACAGACAATAACTCAACTTATTAACAGCATTAGATGTTGTTGTCAAGCTGTGATTGATGCTCTAGGCCAGAGGACACGTTGAAACATTGACATTTTTTGATGGTGTATACCCTTCACTGTTGACTTTTGTTTCATTAAATTGTTTGAGATGAGAAAATCAACATTGCATGCTACCACTTAAATGGCTACAGGATAAAATATCACTTAAATTTTTACATTTTCCATAAATTTCACCCGAAAGCCGAAAATCCCTAACTTTTTATGAGTAGTGTATATTTTGTGTACATTGGACAAAGTTGTTGGTATCCTGGAGTGAAAGAAAGAAAAAACCCACAATGGTCACTGAAAGAATTTCAAGCTAACAAAATTAATTTATATATACTGAAAATCAACTAATGAAAATTAGACATGACTCTCGAATTATGGCTCAACTGTAAAATTTTAAGGAATGAACTAATATAGCTGGCTTTGGACAAAAATGATGGTACCCTTAAATCAATATTTTGTTACACAAACTCTTGAGGCAATCCCTACACAGAAACAATTTATGTAATTCTCATTGAGACTTCTGCCCCTGTTCACAGGTATTTTTGGCCCAGTCCTTGTAATCAAACTGCTTTCAGCTGTCTCAGGGGTGAAGCGGGCCTTCTCTAGACTGCATGCTTCAGCACCTTCTGCAGATATTATATAGGGTTTAGATCAGAGCTCATAGAAGCCACTTCAGAATAGTCCAATGCTTTGCTATTAGCCATTCTTCGATGTTTTTAGCTGTGTTTTGGCTTGTATCCTGTTTGAAGACCTATGACCTGTAACTGAGAGAAAGGCAGCACATTTTGCTCCAGAATGCTTTGATAATCTTGTGATGTCACTGTATCCTACTCAGATTCAAGACACCCTGTGCCACAGTAGGTACAATGTTCTTTTATGTGAACATACTCTAGAGCTGATGTGACTGATGTTTGGTTTCCATTAGTTGATTTGCAGTACATTTAAATTTTTTATTGTTTTTGACAGTTTCAAGTTGAGCAACCATTGAGGTTTTTTTTCTTTAACAGATGGCTACAAACAGTTTTGAACATGTGTATTTACCAAGCTGGTTTTACAGACTGTTTATGGCAATAGGTGATTAAACAACTGACTCTACAAGCTACATATTTAATCCAGTATAGGTATTCCCTACAGCAGGCCTAATGGCACCTGGCAATCTTGTTTTCTTAAACCTTATTGGTTCCTTCCTCAGCAACATGTGGGGGAAATAATTAATGAAAATAGATAAAATAGGGGTACACATAAAAGAAATGCAAGTACACTGTTCTTCCCACATTGTAAAAAAAAGTCAACTTTATTGTTCAATTACAGTTATGGGGAATTATGGGTATGCCATATGTTTTTTATGTTTTATGTCTTTGTATTTTCATTTAGTAAGTATAAAATTTCAACAAACAATTAATAATTATCAGAACTCAGTCGCAGATCACACCTTCCTAAACTCCCTTTTAATCTGTCTAAATCTCCCTGGTATGTTTTAATAAAAACAAATGACAACTCTTGTTTGATGAGCCACACACCTGAAGTGGCCTGTAGTATATGAGAGCAAACAGAGATTCAGGGAGCCAACAGCTCTCTGCTCTGCCACCGGTTTACACTCCACATTTTGAGACCAAGGATACAGTTGAAAGTGGCAGGGCACAGGTGGCCTCTTTAAAGAGGTGTTCTCATATAAGACATTTTTAGCATATCAATAAGATATGGCGCCACTAGAGATGGGCGAATCGATTCTAACGAAGTGGAATTCATTTAGAATTTCAGGAAAACTTCAGTTCTGAACGAAGTCGAAGTTTGGGGTACTTCGGGTGAACGACGTGTGCTTTTGATTGATAAAATGGCTGCGAGCACATGGCGCTAAAATGGGCAAAGCACTCTGGGAGGAAGAAGGGCATAGCCTGCATGACATTGCAGAGATGAAGCCAATCAGAGACCGCGGGATTCTGTGATGTCACCGCACTATATAAGTCCGGGCGCGACCCTGGAGCTCATACCGCTCTCACTGTATTGATAAGGGAAGGTGCTGCTGCCGCGGCTGATTGTTACTGAAGAATTGATTTTTATACAGCGATTTTTGGGGGGAGTCTCAGCTTGTCTCAGAGACTGCTTCTCTTAATGTTCTATTTCTGATTTTTTGGTGTATTGGATCTGAAGTTCAGTGCAAAATACATGTTAATGCTATCTGCTCACAGCACATTGAATATCCAAGGGGTATCTAAGCCAGTTCCTGTTGTATTCATTTAAAGAAACAGCGTTTTTATAATACAAATACCACTTCATTTTTGGCTGCTCAATTCTTTTGTGCAATTTACATCCAGGGGTTAATTAAGCGTTGTTCTGCTGCTGTTGTGACTCCAAGAAACCGTCTTTTTCACCGCCAAAAAAATACAATTTTCCTGTAGCATAATTCACAAGCGAAGGTTTTTTTAATTACAATTTTTTCTCTTGTTGTGTAGCGTAGAAAACACGCAATTGTAACACGCTACAAAGCTAGTAGTTTCCGGCTGCTCAATTCTTTTGCGCAATTTACATCCAGGGGTTAATTAAGCGTTGTTCTGCTGCTGTTGTGACTCCAAGAAACCGTCTTTTTCACCGCCAAAAAATACAATTTTCCTGTAGAATAATTCACTAGCGTCTGTTATTTACATTTTTTTCTCTTGTTGTGTAGCGTAGAAAACACGCAATTGTAACACGCTACAAAGCTAGTAGTTTCCGGCTGCTCAATTCTTTTGCGCAATTTACATCCAGGGGTTAATTAAGCATTGTTTTTGTGCTGTGGTGACAAAAATAGACCGTCTTTTTCACCGCCAAAAAATACAATTTTCCTGTAGCATAATTCACAAACGAAGGTTAATTACAATTTTTTCTCTTGTTGTGTAGCGTAGAAAACACGCAATTGTAACACGCTACAAAGCTAGTCGTTTCCGGCTGCTCAATTCTTTTGCGCAATTTACATCCAGGGGTTAATTAAGCGTTGTTCTGCTGCTGTTGTGACTCCAAGAAACCGTCTTTTTCACCGCCAAAAAAAACAATTTTCCTGTAGCATAATTCACAAGCGAAGGTTAATTACAATTTTTTCTCTTGTTGTGTAGCGTAGAAAACACGCAATTGTAACCACGTTTACAAAGCTAGTAGTTCCGGCTGCTCAATTCTTTTGCGCAATTTACATCCAGGGGTTAATTAAGCGTTTTTTTGTGCTGTGGTGACAAAAATAGACCGTCTTTTTCACCGCCAAAAAATACAATTTTCCTGTAGCATAATTCACAAGCGAAGGTTAATTACAATTTTTTCTCTTGTTGTGTAGCGTAGAAAACACACAATTGTAACACGCAAAAAAGCTAGTGGTTTCCGGCTGCTCAATTCTTTTGCGCAATTTACATCCAGGGGTTAATTAAGCATTGTTCTGCTGCTGTTGTGACTCCAAGAAACCGTCTTTTTCACCGCCAAAAAATAAAATTTTCCTGTAGCATAATTCACAAGCGAAGGTTAATTACAATTTTTTTCTCTTGTTGTGTAGCGTAGAAAACACGCAATTGTAACACGCTACAAAGCTAGTAGTTTCCGGCTGCTCAATTCTTTTGCGCAATTTACATCCAGGGGTTAATTAAGCGTTGTTCTGCTGTTGTACTCAGTAAAAGAAACTTTGTTTTTCACCGCCACAAAAGAAATTCTGTAGCATAAATTTTCCATATCCGAAGGTTAATTAAGCCTGTTTGTGCTTTTATATTCAGTAAAATACACAGAGTTTTTAAACGGCACAAACAAGTAAATTTTTTTAGTGGGTTCTTTTGGGGTGTGTATTTTATCATATAACAGATATCTTCATCAAACAGTGTCTGTACATTTTTAGAACAAACAGTATGTCAGACAGAGAGAGGCAGGCTCCTCACCTGCGAGTGGCAGAGGCACAAACATTCCTGTAGCAGGTCGCAGCACAGCAAGGGGACGTCGCAGCAGGGGTCACTCGGTGAGGCCACAACTGCCGCTGTCATCTAGCGGCCGTGTACTGACTAGCAACCCAATGGTTCTTGATTGGTTGACTAGGTCATCCACTTCCTCCCAGATGACATCTGACAACCCCAGCCAAGAGTCGGTGGGAACGTCAGACACAACCCTAGTTGGCATGGCCCAGGAGCAGGTCAGCGGCCCTCACCCTGTCCTCAAACCCGCCTCTGTCCCATCCGGTTTCCCTCAGCCAGAGATCTACTATTGGTCTGGGCTCAGCGCCACTATATAGCGAGGATGAACAATTTGAGGGGGCAGTCAGCAGCTACTTGGCAGCGAAGAAATGGGGCCAATATCCCCTGCTTCTTGCAGTAGGCGGCAAAGTATAGATGTTGAGAGTGGCATGGGAGGTCATGTTGTGAGGGGT
Source organism: Phyllomedusa bahiana (assembly GCA_025379985.1). NCBI lineage: Eukaryota > Metazoa > Chordata > Amphibia > Anura > Hylidae > Phyllomedusa > Phyllomedusa bahiana. Next base: position 7,891 of record JAODAL010000699.1, read on the forward strand.
CAGCCTCTGCATACCAAGACCGGTGATGAGGACAGCAGTGACGATGAAACACAAATAGATGATGATGTAGCCGACCGCACTTGGGAGCCGGTTGAGGCAAGGGCTTCATCATCGTCAGGAGAAGAGGGCGTCAGCTTGCGCGTCAGGCAGCGGCGCAGCCAGCAAGTGGGTCGTGTGGCCGTGAGTCAGCAGGATAGCAGAAGTGTGCGGTTGGGAGCCCAGCGGCCACGGGGTAAAAAAAACCTGCTTCGCAGGTCCAACAAAGTAGCGGCACAGGGGCTCAGCGAGGCAGCGGCGGCAGTAGTCACTCAGTGCGGAGCGTTGGCGGTAAAATCCGATACTCGGCGGTGTGGCAGTTCTTTGCTAAGACACCGGAGGAGCCGAATATGGGTATATGTAGAATCTGTAAGCAGAAAGTGAAGCGTGGCCAGGGAGCTAACGTTGGCACCACGGCCCTGCGTCAACACATGCAGCGTCACCATCCGGTGGCCCTGGGAGAAAACGTGGCTCAGATGTGGTGGTCCATCCTGCCGCAGTATCAACAGCAGCAGCAGCACGCCCAGTGGCACGCATGCCATTGCAGCCATCAAGGCTCCACCACCTCTGGCAGAAGGGAGCTGTTTCTCTTTGACATCAATCTCCCGGTCCAGAGCACCTGCTCCCTCGTACTCATGGCGCAGCAGTCGTTCAGCGAGGCGGTTTGCAAAGAAACAACAGTATGCGTCCAACCATCCTAAGGTTGGCAGCAGCTGACCGTTGCTCCTGGTCCAAGTTGTTGGTACTGCAGTCCCTCCCTTTCCAAATGGTGGACTCTGCACCGTTCAGAGAACAAAATACTTGTGCCGAGCCGAGATGGAGAGTTCCAAGCCATAATTTCTTTTCCAAAAAGGCAGTACCAGCACTTCATAAATATGTAGAACAGAAGGTGGGCCAGTCCTTAAGCTTATCGGGTTTGTTCCAAGGTGCACGGCAGTGCGGAACGTCTGGAGCTGTAACTACGGTCAGGGCCAGTACATGTCCTTTATGGCCCATTGGGTGAATGTGCTTCCTGCCCAGGCACACCAACAACTTGGACAGGAGACGCCACTTTCTCCTCCACGTTGTCAAACTGCTGCACCTGCGCCAATGTCCGCCTCCTCCTCCTCCACCACCATCATCTCAGCCTCCACAAGTACTGCTCCATCATACCACATGTGTAGGGCACAGCGGTGTCACGCAGTTCTACACCTGGCTTGCCTCGGCGAACGAAGTCACACAGGGGAGGAACTGCTCCGCGTCATGCAGCAAGAAATCGATGTGTGGTCTTTCTCCGCACCAACTGCAAATCGGAGCCATGGTGACGGACAATGGGAGGAAACATGGTTTTCCGCGCTGCACCGAGGAGGGATGGGTCCCTGCGCCCTGCATGGCGCACGTGTTCAATCTGGTTGTGAACAGGTTCCTGAAGTCTTCCACCGATCTTCAGCAGATTCTGAAAATGGCCAGGAAACTGTGCATGCACTTTATCCATTCGTACAAAGCCAGGAACACCCTCCTCGAGTTGCAGCAGCAGAATGGCCTCCCCCAACACACTCTGATATGCGATGTTTCCACCCGTTGGAATTCCAGCCTGCACATGTTGGACCGACTGTATGAACAGAGAAAGGCCATTAACAATTTTTTTGATGAAAACAGGCAGACAGAAGTACTTCCCCTGTGTACTTTGATGTCAGCCAGTGGCAACTCATGCGTGACACCTGCCGTTTGTTGAGGCCATTCGAGGAGGCGACGTTATTTGTCAGTCGCCAGGACTACGGGATGAATAATGTCATTCCACTGCTTCATGTCCTGGAACAGATGCTGAAAAATCTGTCTGGGCAGGGGACTGGAGACGTGGCGACTACATCTCGTGGCCACATGAGTCCGGTGGGGACTGAAATGGAGGAGGAGGAGGAGGACATTGGGCCAGAAGCATTGTCTGGTGAAATTAGTGGATTTTCTACCCAGGTGTCAAGAGAGGAGGAGCAGGAGCAGCTTTGGAGGAGATGGATGGAGATGAGGAAGACGAGGCAGAATGACCCCCAAGCGCCGTGGCGGTATACAGTGGAAATGGAGGCAGGGAGCCCCTCGGAGTCACTTGGGCAGATGGCCCGCAGCATGCTTATTTGCCTGGCTAGTGACAGCCGAATAGTCAGCATCCGGCAGAGGGATGACTTCTTGGCTCTCCACCCTATTGGACCCTCGCTACCGGTCCAAAATGGGAGCCTTTTTCCCAGCTATTGAAAGGAAGGGCAAACCAAATACTATAGGGAAACCTCCTCCGTAATCAGTGGCCCCTGCTATGTGCGGTATCGTCCCTCCTCTGACAGGTCTGAAACCGGGGGTTCCCTCAACGCTCACGTACTATTGCCGCGGCTGCTGTGGGAAGGTGGGGGGTAGGAGCAGTAAACCAGCTCCATCAGCAGTAACCTAAAATCTGGAGTCACTGATGAGCAGCTTCCTTCACCCGCCTAGTGAGGAGGGTAGTCGCCAGCAGCAAACAGCAGGACCTGGAGCAGTCCCCTGAACCAACAGTGGTGGCCTACTTGGACAGCACTCTGCCACCCCCAGTTAGAAGATCCGCTGGACTACTGGTCAGCCAAACTGGATTGTGGGCCGCAACTTGCCGAGTTTTGCAGTGGAGAAGCTGTCCTGCCCGGCCAGTAGTGTGGCATCAGAGCGGGTGTTCAGTGCGGCGGGGGCCATCGTTAAGCCCAAGGAGAACCCGCTTGTCCACGGGAAAATGTGGAACGACTGACCTTTGTCAAGATTAATCAGGCGTGGATCGGCCAGATTTCCACCACCCCCAATGCCTTAGGCGTCAGACTACATCAGCCATGAAAGCCTCACCCAAACTGTGAGAAATGAGTCTGGTGTTCAAACTACCTGCCTCAGCCACTATTCTGATGCCGCCCACCCGCCTGATGCCACACATCTGCTGACAGTTTCTCCATCAGCCAACAACCATCTTTACCAGGGACTGGTATTGCCACCCACCTCCACACTGTGTGATTGTGCCACTGTCTGACCTCATGCTGCTGCTGTGGCTGCTGCCGTGACCTCCACACTGTGTCATTGTCCCACTCTGTGGCCTACTCCTGTTTTTGCCACCTCCAGAATGTCAATTGTGCCACTGTCTGACCTCTTGCTGCTGCTGTGGCTGCTGCCGTGACCTCCACTTTGTGTCATTGTCCCACTCTGTGGCCCACTCCTGTTTTTTGCCACCTCCAGAATGTCATTGTGCCACTGTCTGACCTCATGCTGCTGCTGTGGCTGCTGCCGTGACCTACACACTGTATCCATTGTGCCACTGTCTGACCTCATGCTGCTGCTGTGGCTGCTGCCGTGACCTACACACTGTGTCATTGTGGCCACTGTCTGACCTCATGCTGCTGCTGTGGCTGCTGCTGTGACCTACAAAACTGTGTCATTGTGCCACTGTCTGACCTCATGGCTGCTGCTGCCGTGACCTACACACTGTGTCATGTGCCACTGTCCTGACCTCATGCTGCTGCTGTGGCTGCTGCCGTGACCTGCACACTGTTGTCATTGTCCCACTCTTGTGGCCTACTCCTGTTTTTTGCCACCTCCAGAATGTGATTATGCCACTGTCCCGACCTCATGCATCTGCTGCGGCTGCCCCCGTGACCTACACACTGTGTCATTGTCCCACTCTGTGGCCTATTCCTGTTTTTGCCACCTCCAGAATGTCATTGTGCCACTGTCTGACCTCATGCTGCTGCCGTGACCTACACACTGTGTCATTGTGCCACTGCCTGACCTCATGCTGCTGCTGCCGTGACCTACACACTGTGTCATTGTGCCACTGTCTGACCTCATGCTGCTGCCATGAACTACACACTGTGTCATGGTGCCACTGTCTGACCTCATGCTGCTGCTGTGGCTGCTGCTGTGACCTACACACTGTGTCATTGTGCCACTGTCTGACCTCATGCTGCTGCTATGGCTGCTGCCGTGACCTATACACTGTGTCATTGTCCCACTGTCTGACCTCATGCTGCTGCTGTGGCTGCTGCCGTGACCTACACACTGTGTCATTGTCCCACTGTCTGACCTCATGCTGCTGCTGTGGCTGCTGCCGTAACCTACACACTGTGTCATTGTTCCACTCTGTGGCCTACTCCTGTTTTTGCCACCTCCAGAATGTCATTGTGCCACTCTCTGACCTCATGCTGCTGTGGCTGCCGCCGTCACCTCCACACTCTGTCACTGATGTTGCCACCTGAGCCCTTAGCTTGTTTTTTTCCAGCTGTCGCTCGCATGACTTTATCAGGCTACATTCCCCCTTCAGTTTTTTGGTCAGTTTTGGCGCTCTTAAGTGCCAGGGAATTTATAGTGAAGCGATTCTAAGAGCGGCGGCAGTCATGTGCGTGTCAAACTAAAACACAACATTGTATGAAGACCAAACCAAGCTCCCTCTGCATATTTAAGCATAACGTTCTACGGCACCCTTCAGGCTCTGTGCAGCCTGGAAATAGCTGTTTTTTAACGTGATTCGTGCCGAAGTAATTCGGAACGAAGTTATTTTTTGCCGAGAACTTCGGCGAAGTGAACGAAACGAATTTCGGGAAATTCGCCCATCTCTAGGCGAATTGGTGCATGTCCTACCTCTGGGTCTTGCATTTATCTCTAGAATGGACCCCCAAATTGGAGAGGCGGTTCATGCTGGTATAGTACTCTCCATTCTGTTTTATGTGAGTTTGAAGTACAACTGAGCACAACAATTAATATTCCATAAATGTCTAAGATGAGAACGTCCTTTAAGTAGTATCTGGCTGTGCTCTGCTCCAAAAAAAAGGGATGTCACCTCCGGATTAAGCCCTGTGCAAAACACATCATATATGGTACTATCATAATAGCTTTTACTGAGTGACAAATTTGTGTTTTAGGCAAAAAAAAAAAAAATACCTCAATGAGATGTTCTGTAGTCAGAGAACCTTTGAAATGTAGTCAGCAATGTTGGCTCCAGATGCATTATCCAAAGGACTGTAAAAACTACATTTGGCTAGGCAGCCCATCTGAATCGTTCACAGTCCCCACTCTTCATGTTCTATGAGTCTGACACTGCACCATAAGAAAAATTAAATAGCTATCCTCTTCCTGCCTGATTGTCTTGTGTGAACACTTGCCTGGCTCAGCACAGAAACCTATGATAATGTCACTGCTTTCTGCAGGCCTATACCAAATTACCAGCATCTCATAGGCTGCAGTGCAGGCCTAAGGTGACCCGTGGCCTAGAAGGGTCCAAAATCTGCCATAGTACTCCTCTATTTCTGCATATTGAAAATATGAGTACAGTTGATAGTGGAAGGGTGCATTGTTTGTTTTTCGAGCCCTCTGCTGCATCCTACCAAGTAAAAATAGGTAAGGATATCAAATAATGACGCCTCTGGTTATTTCCTTGCTTTTTCATAGTCAGTCAAACGCCATTTTTTCATCATAATACCTCCTTTTTATTGCAGTCTTTTAAACAAGTGTTTTATTCAGTTTTATAACAAGTCCTCATTGGGCTTTGGAAAATGTCACCAAAATGCAAATAGCTAAAGTAACAATATTTATTTTATCATAAATTATTCTTTCCTGAAGTTAGGTAGCAATTCTTAAAGTGAGCCTATACCTAACCCACACTCAATCTGTTATCTAGAGGTAATCCTATACTTTACTCATAACCTTCCTCTTGTACCAACCAGAACTACAGATTTTAATGGCACTGTATGCCTGTCAGGACACCAGCGGCAACATTTAGGTTTTTTTTATAATTGAATGTTTATAAAATTGTTTACTAAATAACAACATGGAAAGTGCTCTGACTGCAGGCGCTTTTCATTAAGTGGTGGTTGAACCAAGTCAGTTCAAAAAAGCTGAGTTGGAAAACAGGAGTGAAAAACCTGTAAATTAACAACCTTTGTTTTTTCATCTTCATTGCTATTGTATCAGGATAATGGACAGCATGCCTGGCAATTTTCTTCAGTGCACAGCCTGCCGTATATATGCACTACTGGATCAGCAGCTCCAGGGTGAGTACCACTGTGACAGATATGTGCATGTTGCTACTCTAGAAGCTTTAATAATAGATATGGAGGAGCAAAACACAACAATGAGGGTGATTAACAGTAATGAGACGAATTTGCTTCTCCCTGAGCAAGCAGTTAGTGGGCTAAATGTTGGAGATGGAGTAATAAAGAAACAGGGTGAGCCATATAGCTTGGTTAATGAAGTTAGGGGAAGTTCTAGAGATACCATAAAAAGGCCACTTCTGTTCCTGAGCTTTCTATCAAAATTCACAAGTTGTGTGGTAATACTAAGGCATCATTTTTAGAAATGGCAGCCCTAGTGGATACTACCAGAGACGTAACTTCAAACTCTTGGGCCCTAATGCAAGAAGGGAAATTGGGCCCCCCATTTGCCATGTGCCATTTACAATACCGGTGTCTTCTTTTGTGGCAAAGGGCTTTTGAGCCCCCCTCACTGTGCAGAGCCCGCTAGTGACTGCTACAGCTGTACCCCCTATAGCTACGCCCCTGGATACTGCTGTTCCTTGCATCCGGAAGAACAGCCCAACTAGTAGTCTGGGGGATGAGAATGCAGGTAGGAAAAGACAGTGGTTATAGGGAATTCTATGATCAGGAAGATGGATAGAATAATTTTGTCACCAGGACCGCCTCATCTGAATGGTTTGCTGTCTCCCTGGTGCTAGGGTTCGGCATGTGGTGGACCGATAAATTACTGGGAGGGGCTGCTGATGACGCAGCTATCGTGGTCCATGTTGGGACAAATGACAGAATACATGGTAGGTGGAGGATCCTAAAGAATAATTTTAACCCCTTCCTAACGGACGGTCATAATAATATGGCTCTAATTTTTTTTCCTCCTTGCCTTCTGAAAGCCATAACTTTTTTTATTTTTCCACCTACATAATAGACGTATGAGAGCTTTTGTTTTGTGGGACATAATGTACTTTCTAGTGATGTTATTCATATTACTCTAGAATATACTTGGGAACAGCAAAAAAATTCTAAGCGGGGCAAAATGTGAAAAAAAACGTACTTGCACCATGTTTGCAGTTTTTTTTTTTTTACAGTATTGCGAGAGAACCAAAAAAAGTGTCACACCTCCAACATTTTACATTCATGGAATAACTCACGGGTGTGGTACTTAAACATCATGATCCTGTACTGATTCTCCTTACAGATCGATGTCTTAGCAGCCCCATTCCATAGTTTTCCAAGTGAGGTACGGTATTTTCTTGCCAATGTCAGATTCCCACCTAGACATATAGAGATGATAATGCTGGGGGAATCATTTGTGTGAACATTTAGGTTTTATGAGTTCATAATAGTGAAATATTTTGTATATTGTATTTGTCATTACACTGTTTGTCACCGTTTATTTCACTTGATAACTCCCCCCCCCCCCCCCCCACACTAGCACTATGTATTGGACAATTCTCAGTTATTTTAAAGATTTGTCATTAGTATGCAGTGTAGTGTATTACTCAGTGAGAAAATAGTAATATACAACCTGGCAGTTTCCATGAAAGTTAATGGAATCCATTAATTGCTCCCGCTGCTCATTTCATCTATCAGACATGGAAACGGGTGACTCAGCTTTAATTTGAACTGATTAATGTGATTGTGTCATTTGTAATAATATAAGCTAAAAAACACATTTCTATGAACCCTGGCTGGGAAGTGAAGTTCTGCACGGTAGTGTATAATGCATGCCATTGACTTTATCTAAGACAGGCATTCATTATTTCAATAATGTGACAAGTTTGGAGACATCTGTCTGGTTATAAAAGAAAGGTACAGACAGTCACAACTCGGCATTTAATAGCTTTTTTCAAATGTCTGTGTATTTCTATAGAAATGGAATGGTATGGAATCTATTATACTCAGTACACACTACCTGAAACGAACAATGTAACAGATGCAGAAAAACAAGGCAGTCTATTAATCCAGCATATAAAAATGTATCTTTATTAAAGAGGTTAAAGCTCATTGGTCCTCTAGGGTATGATTAGAAATAGAGAAAAAGAAGTATACGCACGTCCGTGACGCTCCCATTCAATTCCGGTGCCCAGCCTGTACATTCGGGCTGAATAGTGAACGTCCACGTATTGTGTGCAGACAATCACAGGCCAGAGCAGTTACGTGCACATGACGTTGTATTTTAGGGGATGTTCACACGGTGTTTTTCAGATCCGTTTTTGGATCCGCTTTTCAGACCCAAAAAACGCATCTAACAATGTGCAGTGTGATTTACATAAGTTTCAATGTAAAACACGCATCGCCGTTCAGACAAGTGATCGCCGATGCGTGTTTACTTGCGTCTTTTCAATGCATTTTTTGGATCCGTTTAAAGAATTGTTATGTCAATTCTACTTGCGTTTTACGCAAGTGAAATCCCCAGAGGAAACAGTGGAGTGCGTTTTTGAAGCCTGAAAAACAGATCCAAAAACACAACACATTTTGGATACATGTTGGGTATGTTTTGGATGCGCTTTTCGCATCCGAAAACGGCATTGTGATTTGAAAGAAAACGCATTGAAAAACGGATCCGGAAAACGCATCCAAAAACGCACACAAAACACATACAAAAATGCATCTTCAAATGCAGTTTGGATGCAGTTTTCAATGTGTTTTTCATTTAATGAAAAAACGGATCCACACATGGATCCAACACGCCGTGTGAACATACCCTTTCACTGGGTTGTCCTTTCTTGTACTGGTTTTTGTCCCGTCTTTTTGCTGTGGTTTTCGAATTTCGGCCATTCCATTCAATTGAACAATAATATAAGTTTTTTGACCCAGTTTTGGGATTTGAAATCCGACCTCAGAAAATCATTGTTGTGGAGACTACAGCGCGGATTGTCTATCGCGGGCTATAGGGATGATTTACAGTTGGATTTTTGCGGATTCTAAATACTGAATCCTCTTAGAACTCCAACCGTAAATCACTGTCCTGTAAACACAGCCTATATATATATATATACACACACATACACAGATATATAGATATTATATAGATATTTCTATGTCCCCTATAGATGGCCCCTAGCCATAATCTATTAAATGTATATGTAATTTTACTATATATATAAATAGTAATAGAAAACTTCGCAGCATGTCTTCAGGTAATAGTTTCAAACAAAAAAGTGTTTATTCCCACATATCACAAAAAAGCAACGTTTCGGCTCCCTCACAAAGCCAGGGCAAAGTAGTACAAATCACAAGGAATATAAAAAGACATCAATTAAACATCCAATTGTGAATAATTAGTGAATAAAATACAATCATGATAAAGTGCAATATTCAAAATACAACCTACAATACTGTGTAGTGATATAAATATAAGAGGCAACATTATAATAGTAAATAACATTAACAAGGATAATTACTAGCGGTGATTACCTATGATAATAAATATAATCGGCAGCCGTATAAGTACAAAAATTCTAGTGTTCCATACCATAAACTGCGCATGACTGAAAAGGCAATAAGCCATAGACAGGAAGCAGCCTAAAGCATCGTTAGTGATGCCAACTATGGCGCTGCCGGACTAACCTACGCATGACAGGAAGCTTTTTAGCTAATGAAATTAAAGCAACTAGGAGCATCCATAGAGACAAGGTATTGTAGGACGTAACCTGTGCATGTCATAGAGACATAAAGAATCACAGCAGCCATCTTTAAGCAGGGACAATGTGAATTCTCCTACTGTGTAAATCAAAGGCTCATATGAATAATAATTAAGAAATAATTCAGGACAGAGGTAGGTAACACAGCAAAGCTAGTGTCAAACAACACCCCATATACCATGAGAGGTAAATTAGCACCAATATGTGCCTAGTGCACAGAAGACTCTGCATAATGGAGAAAACGCACATAGCACCATTGCCAAGCTGAGTCCACTTGGTTCCGAAGGTGACCCTCATCTATTAGCAAGAATATATTAATAATAGGCAAAAAGTCATAGGTTAAATATCAGAAATGCACAGTACGGTGAAAAACGCGGCAGTAAAAAACAATAACTATAATGACATTGTTTATTAAAAATAAACAGCTGTCAGAATGGGGTAAGCGTCATAGAACTCGACCATGATTTGAATTGAAGATAACGTGTAAAATCTGAAACATAAGAATAAAAAAGTAAGAAAATATCCATAGAAATATCAAAATATCAACGCTCAGGATCTGAGGTAGAGATATCTAGACACTTAGGGGCAGCTTTATCTAAACATCCAAGTCAAAACTTTATAATCAACAATAATCCCTGTGGTTTCAGGGCTTGTGTTCTAAAGAACCATTCCAGGTCTTTTTTTAAAGGGGTTGTCTCATCTAAAAGTTTCATAGGATGCATGAATGAAATAATGCTGCTTTGCTCTGTCACTTCCTGATCAAGCAGTCTGTAATTAGCATATGAGCTCTGTATATTCAGACCTCTGCTAATTAGATAAATCTCATGCTGTCAGGACCAGGAAAGCTTCTGAGTAAAGTAATCAGCAGTAATTACTGTCTTTTGTCTGAAAGATTTGATAACAAACAAGCTCTCACTGTCTGGAGTTCTGTGCTGTCCTCAACCACCTGTGTGATAACTTCACTCCCTGCTATCAGACAGATCAAACAGCAAGGGGGGAGAAGTACACAGGTCGGTCACTTGGGGAATCAGAGAGAGCACAGAAGGTGATAAAATCACTTGTAGCTCCTTAACAAAAAAAAATGAACAACACAATCTATTTGGAAAACGTCTTCATTTAGTGTTCCCTACATGTTGAAAGCTAATCTTTGTAGCGAGACAAAGTGCTACAATCACCCCCAATTATCTTCAATTCACATCAAGGACGAGTTCTATGTCGATTACCTGATTCTGTTTTTTAATAATCAATGTCAATATAGTTGTTTTTTGCCGCATTTTTCACCATACTGCGCATTTCTGATAGTTAACAGTTCTGTGAGGGAGCCAAAACGTCGTTTTTTTGTGATATGAGGGAATAAACACTTCTTTGTTTGAAACTATTACCTGAAGACGTGCTGCCAAGTTTTCTATTATATCTAGTTTTTTGGGCTTTTTGCCTGGCTTTTTTACGCCGTCACCACAGCACACTGCTTCTTTTTCTGTGTAATATATATATACATATATATATATATACATACAGTATATACATGTGTCTGTATATATATATCTGTATGTATATATATATATATTATATATATAGCACATATATATACAGTATATGCAGCATGTATTTATATATATGTTATATAAAACTATACTAGATATATGGATAAATATATGTGTGTATATTGTAAGGTGGCAACAGCAGGAAGGGTTTACAATGGCGTATACATCCCGCCCAGGGTCCTTGCGTGCACCTTCCGATGTCCCGACACATGCCCCCAAGGTAAGGAGCCTTGGGGGAATGAAAGGCCAAAGTTTTGCTGGCGGTGCCAAAGGACTGGGACATGTGGGGGGCACGTGCCCGGGCAGGGGGAACCCAGGGATTGTGGGTTGGGGTGGCGTAGCTCTTGGTTTGGCCGGCCGTCTTTTTGCTGTCGGGTCGCTGCTGGAATGGACCGACGTGTGTGCCCTGTTACCATTAAGGCTTTTGGGTTTCAGGCCCTCCTGGACTCGGGGAGCTTAGTGACCCTTGTGCAACCCCGATGGTGTGCCCAGAGCACTACTCTCACGCTGGATAGGGGTAGTTTGTAATCCATGGGGACACCAGGGATACCCCACTGCCATACGGGGCAATAGAGACTCCTGTGGGGTCACCCAACATGAGGTGGCCGTGGTGACCAGTTTACCTCCAGCGCAGTTATTGGCTGTGACTTTCCTCTGTTTTGGGATCTGTGGGGAAATAAAACTGGTAAAATGTATCATTGATTGTACTGCTGTAAATGACGTGTCCCAAAAACAAGTGGTGATGTTGAAAATCTGTGCCTTTTCCCTTGTCGGTACCTGGCTGGAGATCAGAGGAGACCCCCTCTGAGTTAGAACTCTCCTCCTTGCCATTTCTCGAGAGGGAATTTTGGCACAGAGCAAGTGAGGGACCCTAACCGGGGTAACGCTTGGAAAAGCGTAAAAGGTCATTGATGGGAGACCACAGGAACCAGGGGAGGATTTGGGCCTACCCTCACTTCGTCGTAAGGGACAATTTATTGTACCGGGTGAAAAAAGACGCCAACAGAGGTGGTGGAGCAGTTGGTGGTACCCGAACACATGTCCGTAATGAATCTTAGAACTGGCACATTCCCATTTTTTTGGGGGGACACTTGGGGTCGAAGAAAAACTAGGGAGCAGGTGGAGCGGAACTTTTTCCTGGCCCGGCATCTAAAAGGCAGTGGATGAATTCTGTCATTTCCTGCCGGAAAGTGTCCAGGTCACGCCCCTGGACCCAATTCGGAGTCCATTGGTTCCTCTTCCCCATTATAGAGGTCCCCTTTGAGCGGATTTGGCATGGATCTGGTCGGTACCCTCCCTAAATTTCCGGCCAGGGGGGCACCAGCAAAAATCCTTGGTCATACTGGATTACGCCACCCGCTACCCTGAAGCTATAGCCCTCAGAAATACCTCCTCTCAAGGGATAGCTAGGGAGCTGTTTCAGCTATTCACCCATACCGGGATCCCCAAGGAGATCCTGACCGATCAGGGCACCCCGTTTATTTTCCCAAGATAAACCAAAGAGCTATGCCGGGCCTGCTAAAGATTGCCCACCTGCGCACCTCTGTGTACCAATCCCAGACCGATGGTCTGGTCGAGCGCTTTAATAAAACCTTAAAGGGCATTTTTAAAAAAGGTGGTGGACAAGGATGGTAGGGATTGGGACCACCTGTTGCCCTATCTTATGTTCGCCATCCGGGAAGTCCCACAGGCATCCACGGGGTTCTCGCCATTCGAGCTACTATACGGGAGACACCCCCGAGGGTTCCTGGACATAGCCAGAAAAAACCTGGGAGCAGAGGAGGAAACCCCTTAAACCAAAGTGTCATAGAGATTTAGCCGAATACAGGACAGGATCGCGGCAGTTATGCCCATTGTAAGGGAGAACTGCTACAGGCCCAGGAAGCCAGGCCCGGGTTTACAACAGGACCGCAAGAATCAGGTCTTTTCACCCCGGGGACAGGGTGCTGTACTTGTACCAACCGAAAGGGGGCAAGTTTCTAGCCAAGTGCAAGGCCCCTATGAGATCTGTGAACGGGTGAGTGAGGTGAATTACAAGGTTTTCCACCCAGGGAAAAAAAACCCTACCAAATTTACCATATTAACCTCATCAAACCCTGGACGGACCGAGGAAAAGCCTGGTGGCTGCAAGGGGAGTCAGGGAAAGTCCCAAACAAGGATTTTACCCCCTTTCCGTATCGTGGAGTCCTTGTCAGAGGTCCAGAGACAGGAGGTCAGGGAAACGAGGGGTCTTCTCTGAACTGCCCGGCCGGACAGATGTCATCCAACATGACATTGTCACCGAGCCTGGCCAAAAGGTGCGGTTGAGACCATACAGGGGACCGGAAGCCCAGAGGCAAGCCATATCAAGAGGTGAGGAAAATGCTAGCCCTGGGGGTAATAGAAAGTTTCCCAAAGTGGGTGGTTTTCCCGCCCCATCGTGATTATTCCTAAACCATGATGGTAGCTTGCGGTTTTGTAATGACTTCCGCAAGTTAAATAAAGTCGCCAAATTCGAGCCTACCCCCTGCCAAGGGTCGACGAGCTGATCGAGAGGTTGGGACCCGCGAGATATATGACCACCTTAGACCTCACCAAAGAGTTTTTGGGAGGTTCCCCTCACAGATCAGGCCAAGGAGAAAAACGGCATTTTCCACCCCAGAGGGACACTTCCAGTACATGGTTCTTCCTTTGGTTTGATGGGGCCCTGGCGACCTTTCAGAGGTTAATGGACATCATCCTGCAGCCGCCCAAAAAAATACACAGCCGCATACCCGGATGAGGTGGTGATCTACAGCGCCGATTGGGATTCCCATCTGGCTAAAGTGCAAGCGGTCCCTTGACGCGTAGGGCCGCCGGTCTAACGGCCAACCCAAGAAGTGCACGATAGGGCTAGAGGAGGCTCGCTACCCCCGGGTAAATATCGGCCCAGGGGTCATAAAACCCCAGGTAGACAAGCTCGGAAAACCCTTCAAAATTGGCCTCAACCTGTGTCCAAGAAACAGGTTAGAGCCTTCCTTGGCATTGCAGGCTACTACAGGAGATTTTTTGCCAGGCTTTGCCACAATGTGCCCCTCTCTCAGACCTCACCAAGGGAGCAAAATCCACCATAGTAAAGTGGGAAACCCCGAGGCGAGCAGGCCTTCCAAAAGCTCAAGGAGGTTCTTTGTAAGAGGCTGTATTGATCACCCTAATTTTCCGGAGGAGTTCCTGGTGCAGACGGATGCCTCAGAAGTCGGCTTAGGGGCAGTCTTGTCCCAAAGGTTTTAAGGGGGAAGAGCACCCGTCGGGTACCTCAGCCGGAAGCTATCGGCAGCCGAAAAAAATTATTCAAATTTTAAGAGGGAATGTTTGCCCCTAAAGTGGGCAATCGAGTTGCTCAGGTATTACCTGGTGGAAGGGAAATTTTGGGTGACACGGATCACTCCCCGCTAAAGTGGATGGGCCCAAAAATAAAGGGAAGAATGCGGAGGGTGACCCGGTGGTTCCTGGCCCTACAGGACTTTAAGTTCTGTTGTAGAACACCTTCCCGGGTCCCAACAAGCCAAAAAGCAGACGCGTTTATTAGAGTACATAGTTTCGGGGCACAAGGTGCTCCGACCCACAGGTCTGAGCAGAGGGGGGGGGTATGTAAGGTGGCAAAAGCAGGAAGGGTTTACAATGGGTTATACATCCCGGCCCAGGGTCCTTGCGTTTCACCTTCCGTTTCCCAACACATGCCCCCAAGGTAAGGAGCCTTGGGGGAATTGAAAGGCCAAAAATTTGATGGATGTCGACAGTACAGACTGTCGACATATGTTTTAACACGTTTAGGTTAGTATGGCTTCAGCCATTTCATGGGTCGGCCTTTCATTGGGGGTAAGCATAGAGCAGGGGTGGGTGCTTCATCCCCATGACTCCACTCCGGGGGTTTTCCTGGAGTATAAAAGTCAGCAGGTAAGCTGACTATGGGTGGTTACAACCCCTGGTACCTTTAAGCCTTGGGTGGAGACCCGCTGGAAAACCAGCAGGGAACTTACAGACTGATCGTCAGTTGGTCTCTGTTAGCTAGAGCCCAGGTGGGCAGGCGTTTGTTTTTTGTTTGTGTTTGTGCATGCCTTGCACTTTGCATTTTCTGTTTGCTGCCAATAAAATACAGAAGCCCTGCATTTTTCACCTGGAATACGTCTCTGTCTCTGCCTTTAAAACGTGAGTCACGATCCCAGAGCCCTTAAAGCTCACATATTATATGTAATATATGAATGTAAACAACTATAATATATATTTATATTCATATGTGTGTGTGCATATATATATAATTATATTATATATATATTTTATATATATATATTATATATATTATTAATATATATATATATATATTTTATATATATATATATATAAAATTTATATTATATTATATATATATTATATATATATATATATATATATATATATATATAAATTTACTATTGAAGTCAATGTGGACAAATCTGAAAGCTGTCCAAAAGCATGTTCAAAAACTGTGCCAAAAACTGTCTTTAGTGAATATCAAATTATTGCGCAGGTTTCAAGTTTTTTTTCTGAGCTGTGTAGACTACTGTTTGGATTTTCTATTGAGGTCTATGGGGATGGATTTACAGTCGAATTTACAAATCTGAAAACTAGGTCAAAATCCGACTGAACGGCCATGGTGTTTAGACATTGCTGTGTAGACACCATAAGGTTGGATCCAAACAGCATCGGACAAAAAAAGTCCGAAAGCCGTCCGTTTTCTCCGATTCACGACCGCAGTTTTTGTCACGTTTTGCGCAAAAACTGCAGTCGGTTCTCGTTTTTTTGTCGTCAGTGCATACAATTAATTGTATGGGAAACCGCTGGCAAAACGCCGGCGTATTTAGGAACATGTTGCATAATCCGCCGGCGTCAAAAAAAGATCGGATAAAAAACGACCTGTGTAGACTACAGGTCGTTTTTTTCTATTAAAGTCTATGGGCTGCTTAGACAGTTGGATTTTCAGCAGTCTTAGCTTAACAGTAAATCATAAAAACTGTCTTAAAACTAAGTCAAGTACCACAAAATAAAAGCAGCAGAAGATACCAAAGGCAAAGTTACATTCCAATAAAAAACATATACATGAATGATCAAAACAGCATAAGATAGTATAATAGTATAACATTAGTCCTGTCCATGACCACGAACCATTGCCACCTGTCCTGACCTATCTGCCTGTCTCCGACTACGAGCCTGCCTTCCAATTTTGTACCACGCTACACCTCGGCTGCCTCCGCAAGCAAGTCACATCAGGGGTAGCGACTTGGTAGACTCCCGCCGCAGCAAGTCCATCCCGCTTTACGGCAGCCTCTGGTGAAAACTGGGACCTACTTAGACTCTGCTCTCTGGCATGGCTTACGCCATCGCTTGCGGTGGTCCAGAGGATCCACTACCGCTGCCCGTGACAGAAGTTCTGTTTGAAGAGGTAGCACCAAATATGTTTCACAATGGACACCAATAGCGTTCCACAGACCCCATTGACTACAATAGCGTCCTTTGGGTTTCCATTGTGGTATACGTATTTTGTCATTTTCTACAGAGATGCTCCAAATGAATCCTTTGATACAGATGTGAACCAGGTCATGTAACTTATTTAAAAATGGCAATATCCAATGACAACTGATCGGCACCCCACAATCATGGAGCTAAAATAATGCATAGTACTGTTCCTTAATTAATTAGATGCTGCAGATGCATTTGCCACTGCATCTAATGAGTTAAGAGGCCAGAATGGTGTTATTGGTGTTCTCTCCGATCACAGGCACTAGCGGCAGATCTCAGCTGTAATTAACAGATGTTGCCTGCAGTGTAGGAAGGCGGTTCAGCAAGAGCGCCTGCTATATACTCCCTATCGTAACTGGGGTTTCCCATCTACCCAGCATCTTACTTCACATCTATGCCTCAGGCCCTGCTTTCTAGGTCGCTAGCAGGGGAAGTGCAGCGGCAGTATATCTACCACATAGGATGGCAATAGGGCTAATGTGCATGCCATGGGCTGTTCTATGATAATGAAGGGACTGGACAGGATTCCCTCTGCTGACATGACCAGGCAGGGAGCTAATGTTATGTTTTTAGAGCACTTGGAGTGCTCTGTAAATGGGGTGGGAGAGGCCGCAACGTCGACTGCAGCGTGACAATTCAATAGCGGCTGCACAACAGTAGGCAGGATGGCTATTGCACATTCCCTGAATCAGTTTTCTATCAATGCAATATCTAAAATAGCCAAGGCAGGGTGGGGGGGATGCATGCGCGGAGCGTGTTTATGCCAACTCAACCATCAGCTACATCATAATGGCATAGCAAGGCTGGACATTTCTGTTAGAAATGTTCAACAATTCTAGACCAATTGGGTCCAGCGTAAACTCTATCTGAATACATTTCTACACAGCATCAAATACTACTGCCAGCTTAAGTACATTTTTTTTTTATTAGAAACAAAATATTAAAAAACAAATAGGACAAAGCACCTAAAATACTCAACAAGGGGAAACAGTAGTAACAAAGACAATTATATGGGGGTAGGAATATATTAAAGGCAAGTGCTGTATATATTAATATAGACTATCCACAGTATAATATATAAAGTTTTTATAAAGCACAGGACAATTATCTATATCTATTAGAATAACAAAAGCCTATGACATGACAGCACCAAGAGTGAGTAAACGTCTACATTATATGCAGCTATCAAACAATCTCAATATGTGCTGCGGAATATGTTGGCGCTATATAAATAAAGATTATTATTATTATTATTATTTATTATTAATAAATTCTGTGCACAACAATAATACCAAGAGTACAAACAGTTTTTTCAGTATGGATGTGTCTTTACCCTATATAACTTGTCACGACCACTGGGTAAATGACCACTGGGTAAACACAGTCTCGACGAGTGTTTCTCATGGGCTTCCACTGCATATCTGGCTCTTAAACAGATGAATGGTCACTGCACCTCTGCTTATGAGGCTGTATCAGCAGAAAAGACTTGGACCTAAGCTGATAGGATGGTTGAAAACCTGTCCCAGACTACGACTCTGCCTAACGATTTTGTACCTCACCTACCCTTGGCCGCCACCGCAAGCAAGTCCCGTCAGTGGAAGAGACCTGGTAGTTTCCCACCGCAGCAAGTCCATCCTGCTTTGCGGCGGGCTCTGGTGAAAACCGGGTTCTACTTAGACTCTGCTCCCTGGCATGGGCTTTCACCATCACTTGTGGTGGTCCAGCGGATCCACTACCTCTGTACGTTACATGGGGATTGTTGTGGCATTCTCTGGGCCAAGTGAAAGGCACTCACAACAGATTTGGGTATGAATCCAACCTTGCAGGTCACATAAAAACAAACATGCTGATTGTCTTCCCTGGGGCAGATGGGATCCTCCATATGGGATGTATACCTACTTATCTACCTACTTACATGGTAAAATATACCTACCTATATACCTACAGGGGGGTATATATCTACCTATCTTCAGGGTAATATATACCTACCTATGTACCTACAGGGGAATAAATACCTACCCATCTACAGTGGGACATATGCTTACCTATCTACAGTGGGATATATACCTACCTATTTACATACAGGGTGCCTATATACCTACCTATCTACAGTTAGACATATACCTACCTATCTACAGGGGGATATATACCTACCTATCTACAGGGGGATATATACCTAGCTATTTACATACAGGGAGCATATATACCTACCTATCTACAGGGGGATATATACCTACTTATCTACTTACAGGAGGCCTATATATCTTCCTACCTACATGGTAAAATATACCTACCTATATACCTACAGGGGGATATATACCTACCTATCTACAGGGTAATAGATACCTACCTATTTACCTACAGGGGAATATATACCTACCTATCTACAGTTGGACATATACTTACTTATCTATGGACCTGATGAAACGCTATCAACCGAGAAGCGCATTGTCCTGTTTTAATGCACTAATAAACTGTATCTTATACTTTAACAGTCTAGCGCCACAATTCCGTCTTTGTTTTCCATCACACTATATATTTAGCTGTGATTTTTAACCCCTTAACGACCTTGGGCGTAGGCTTATGTCCAGGTCGTTTGGGGGTTCACGCCCCTGGGCGTATGCATACGTCCTGAGGATCGCGCGAACTCTAAGCAGAGTTTGCGCGATCGGCGCCGGGTGTCAGCTGTATATTACCCGCGATTACTCCGGGAGGGGAGGGGGGGCGGTTTACCCCTTACTTATCGCGACCATCGGAGCACAATAACTAAGAGAGACGCAGGAGGAGATCACTCCTCCTGCGTCTCTGTCGGCGACAGCAACTGCACGGATCGCTCGATCCGTGCACCTCCTGCCCTCTGACAGACAGCACGGAGGGCACAGAATGCCTTCCAGGTTGTCTGTGACGTCACGATGCCCGGCCGTGCCCTGTGGACATGGCCCGGAATCAGGGCCGGACTGGGAATAAAAATCAGCCCTGGCACTAAGCCCCCAGCAGCCCACATACAATATCCGCTTCCCTTGTTCTTGCACCTCGCCACTTTCTAAAATAAACTACACTATAAAGCTGCTTTCACACGGAGCGTTTTTGGTGCATTTATGTGTTTTTGGTGCGTTTTTGTTCAGAAAGGCAGAGCAGTTTATGCTGAACATTTCTGCACAAAAAAACGCATCAAAAAATGCACCAAAACCGCTCTGTGTGAGAGCTCCCTACATACAAGCAAGAAAGAAACAGTGGTGCAGAGAAACGCCTCATCACAGAGTCAGGTGTGCGCTTGCTTTACAATCAGGGACAAGCCCACACTGACACTACATAAGCACCAGCATAACCTACAACCCCACAATTCACATCCCCAGTAGTCAGGTCACCATCACATGAACACAGCACTGATAGAAGTAAAATGACCCCTGACAGCAGGGACTCACAGGAGACATCATCTCTGTTGGGAGTTGTTCTCATCTCCTTTTCTTCTCCTTCTAGCCCAAACCTCCATGACGTCTTTCTTGATGAGTCGTTCCTTTCCATTTCTTTCTCTGTCCAGTACAGCATGCAATGTCTTCTTCTCCCGGTCACTATTTGTCCCTGTAGAATTTACCACAAATACATGTTAGACTCCTCTTTTCCAGCACTTTCCTATCAATTCCCCAAACAGCGTATGTTAGACCCTAAAAATTAGAAATTAAAAAATGTCAGATAAGTGGCATGTAAATAGGTAGACCCCCATTAGCTAGGTAAAAAGGGCCTTCCTCCATTAATTTGGAAGGTAGAGAGGGCCTACCCCAGTAACAAGCCAGGTAGCAAAGGCTGTCTCCAGTAACTAGCCAGATTAGCTGGGGCTGTCCCCAGTAATCAGCCAGGTAACTAGGGCTGCCCCCAGTAATCAGCCAAGTAGGGCCAGGGGCAGTAATTAGCAGTCAGGGCCAGTAAGTAGGCAGGCAGGGGCAGTATATAGCCAGGCAGGGCATCATATAGGTAGGCAGAGGCAGTCTATAGCCAGGCAGGGGTAGTCTATAGCCAGGCAGGGCCAGGGGGTATATAGCCAGGCAGGGCCAGGGGGTATATAGCCAGGCAGGGCCAGGGGGTATATAGCCAGGCAGGGCCAGGGGGTATTTAGCAAGGCAGGGCCAGGGGGTATAAAGCCAGACAGAGCCAGGGGGTGTATAGCCAGGCACGGCTAGGGCCAGGGGTGTATAGCCAGGCAGGGCCAGGGGTGTATAGCCAGGCAGGGCCAGGGGTGTATAGCCAGGCAGGGCCAGGGCCAGGGGTATATAGCCAGGCAGGGCCAGGGGTATATAGCCAGGCAGGGCCAGGGGTGTATAGCCAGCCAGGGCCAGGGTTGTATAGCCAGCCAGGGCCAGGGCCAGGGGTATATAGCCAGGCAAGTGGCATGGTTTGTATAGCCAGGCAGTGCAGGGCCAGGTGTGTATACCAGGAGGGGCAGGTCACAGGGGTGTATAACCAGGAGGGGCAGGCCAGTGGTGTATAGCCAGCATTGCCAAGGTGTAATTAGCCAGGCAGAGGCAAGGTGGTATAAGCCAGGACAGGGCCAGGGGAGTATACCATGCGCAGGCCAGGGGTATATCAGCCAGGCAGGTGGCAGCGGGGGGGGGTTTATTGCCATCCATGTGCCATGGGTTAATAGCCAGCCATGGCCAGGGGTGTATAGCCAGCCAGGGGCAGGGGTGTATAGCCAGGCAGGCCAGGGATGTATAGCCAGGCAGGGCCAGTTGTAATAGCCAGGCACGGGCCAGGGGTGTATAGCCAGGCAGGCCAGGGGTGTATAGCCAGGCAGGGGCAGGGGTGTATAGCCAGGCAGAGGCAGGGGTGTATAGCCAGGCAGGCAGGGGCAGGGGTCTCCAGTAACTAGCCAGATTAGCTGGGGCTGTCCCCAGTAATCAGCAATAACGAGGGCTAATCGCCCCCAGTAATCAGCCAACGTAGGGCCAGGGGCAGTAATTAGCAGTCAGGGCCGGAAGGAGGCAGGGCAGGGTCAGTATAATATTTAGCCAGTGCAGTGCCAATCAATAGGTAGGCAGAGGCAATTCATCGCCAGGCAGGTTAGTCTCTTAGCCAGGCAGGGCCAGTGGGTTTAGTATTAGCCCAGCCAGGGCCAGGGGGTATATAGCCAGTCAGAGGCCAGGGGGTATTGAGCCAGGCTGGGCCAGGGGTATAAACCAGACAAGCCCAGGGGTGTATAGACCAGGCAGGGCCATGGTGTATAAGACCAGGCAGGGCCAGGGTGGTATAGAGCCAGGCAGGGCCAGGGCCAAGGGGTATATAGTCCAGCAGGGCTAGGGGTTTATAGCCAGGCCGGGCCCGGGGTGTATAGCCAGTCAGGGCCAGGGGTGTATAGCCAGGTCAGGGGCCAGGGGTGTTTATAGCCAGGCAGTTGCCAGGGATGTATAGCCAGGCAAGGGCCCAGGTGGTGTATAGCACAGGCAGGGCCAGGGGTGAAAGCCAGGCAGGGCCAGGGGTGTATAGCCATGCAAGGGGCAGGGGTTATAGCCCAGCCAGGGCCATGGGTGTATATCCATGCAGGGCCAGTTGGTGTAATAGCCAGGTCAGGCCAGGGCCAGGGGTGTATAGCCAGGCAGGACCAGGGGTGTATAGCCTGGCAGGGCCAGGGCCAGGGTATATAGCAGCAGGGGGCAGGTGTGAATAGCCAGGCAGACCAGTGGTTATAGCCAGGCAGGGCCAGGGCCATGGGGTAGATAGCAGGCAGGGGCAGGGGTGTATAGCCAGGCAGGGCCAGGGGTGTATAGCATAGTTGCCAACTTTTGAAAATGAAAAAGCAGGAGATATAAGTGGGCGGCGCGCTAAGCATGGACACGCCCATCTTTTGGAAAAACCACGGCCCCTTTAAAAAGCACACCCACTCCACCTAACTGCATACGGCTTGTAAAAAGCCAGGTAGATGCCCATATAAGCCAGGTAAGAACCCCTCCCCATAAGCAGGTAGTGCCCCGAACAGGCAGGTAGATGCCCCCTTGTAGCCAAGAAGATGCCCTCTTCTGATAGCCATGTAGTTTGCCCCACTTGTTTAGCCCGGTAGGTGCCCCCCTTTGTTCCCAGTAGTGCCCCCATTGTTGCCAGGAAGTGCCCTGGGGGGGGGGGGGGGGTGGGGGGGGGGGGGGGGGGGGGTGGGGGGGGCGGGGGGAGGGGGCGTGGGGGGGGGGGTCTGTTGCCAGTAGTGCCCCCCATGTTGCCATTTAGTGCCCTTATTGTTGCCAAGGTATATGCCCCCTCTGTTGCATAGGTAGATGTCCCTTCTGTTGCCAGGTAGTGGCCCCCATTGTTGCCAGGTAGTGCCCCCTCCTGTTGCCATGGTAGATGTCCCCTGACCTTTTGCCAGTAAGTCAGTGCCCCCATTGTTGCCAGGTAGTGCCCCCCTATTGTTGCCAGCAGAAGCCCCCCATATAAGCTTAATAAAATAAAATAATAAAATTCCACTTACCTTCACTCCTCCCAACCCAGGCCTCCTCAGCACAGGCCCCCGCTCCGTGGAACGAAGGTGAAACGAGGGTGAATCTTGGCCCGAGACGGGATTCTCCTCTATATGTCGCTCAGTGGGAAGTGAGAGACAGCTACCATCAGCGTCACTGACATCCTCCTGCAAGCCAAGCAGTTACCTATGGGGCACAGTGTCACTCCATCCTCCCTCCCCGCCTAACCTACTTCTAGCTACCGCTCTGCGCCAGATGACCTGCTATTAAACGGCCTCACTCATCCCGACACGAATTATTACCGGACGCCCCGGAACTAATAACAGGCGTAGGAGTAGGGAAATGGAGGTGAGTCGGCCTCGAATCCCTCCACCGTGACCCTCTTGCCTAGGATCCTCGGCCTGTCTTGGACTACGCAATCCTCACTGCCCTCTGTAGATAACCCAACTCTGTGAAAATCAGCCCGACACCCACACAAAGGTCGGTCGTGCTTACCACCCTCCCACCACCATCCAACACATTCACAAAAACAAAACAAATTCAAAACAACACCACAACCCTACCTGTGTTTGTAATAAAAATAGTAGAGTGCGTTCCCGTCCGGCGCCAGAGTAGCGCACTAGCGCTACTACTGTCGCCGCGCCAATTAAAAAAAAAATAAAAGAGCTCCCCTCCTGCCTGCTGGCGGCGGGAGGAAGCCAACCTCCCCCGGGAGGGCCGGGAGGGACCCCAAAAATAGGGGGACCCCCCCCCAAAAACGGGAGAGTTTGGCATTATGTGTTATAGCCAGGTGCAGGGGGCCAGGGCCAGGGGTTATAGGCAGGCAGGGTCAGTGGTGTATAGCCAGGGAGGGGCAGGTCCAGGGGTGTATAACCAGGGAGGGGCAGGGCCAGGGTGTATAAACCAGCGGAGGGGGCCCAGGTCCATGGGTTGTATAACCATGGAGGGGCCAGGGCCAGGGGGTATAGCCAGGCAGGGCCAGGGTGTATATCCATGCAGGGGCAAGGGTGTAAAGCCAGGCAGTGCCAGGGGTAATATAGTCCAGCCAGGGCCAGGGGGTGTATAGCCATCCTGGGGGCAGGGGTGTATAGCCAGGGAAGGCCATGGGTGTATAGCCAGGCATGGGCCAGGGGATGTATAGCCAGCATGGGCCAGCGCCAGTTGTATAGCCAGCAGGGCCAGGGGTGTATATCCAGGCAGGGCCACGCCAGGGTTGTATAGCCAGGCAGGGCCCATGGTGTAATATCCAGCTTGCTGGCATGGCCAGGGATGTATAGCCACAGGGGCAGGGGCAGGGGTGTATAGCAAGGCAGGGCAAAGTGGTGTATAGCCAGGCAGGGCCATGGGTGTATAGACAGGCAGGGCCAGGGGTGTATAGGCAGGGCTAGGGCCAGGGGTGTATAGCCAGGCACGGCTAGGGCCAGGGGTGTATAGCCAGGCAGGGGCAGGGGTGTATAGCCAGGCAGGGGCAGGGCCAGGGGTGTATAACCAGGGAGGGGCAGGTCCAGGGGTTTATACCCAGGGTGGGGCAGAGGCAGGGGTGTATAGCCAGGCAGGGCCAGGGGTGTATAGCCAGGCAGGGGTGTATAGCCAGGCAGGGCCAGGGGTATATAGCCAGGCAGGGGCAATGGGTGTATGCCGCCAGGGCAGGGGTGTATAGCCACAGCCATGGCCAGGGGTGTAAAGCCAGCCAGGGCCAGGGTGTGTATAACCAGGCAGGGCCAGGGGGTGTATAGCCAGGCAGGGGCAGTTAACTAGTTAAAAAAAATATATAAAATAGAAAAGAATCCCTATTCCTTAGGCTTAAAAAAACCCTTACAATCAAACTATCAACTTACCTCCCTACCTTCTTATCCCCACACTGAGTCTTTCCCTCCTCTTCTCCTCTCTCCAGGAAAACCGTTCCCGGAGCAGCCGCTATCTCACCCGATTTGACGTGGGGGGGCTCCGAGCAGGCGCATGCGATGACGTCATCACATCGCGCGCACCAGTATTAATAATCTTAAACTGCCCACGCCAGCATCCTGAGCTTGTAACAGACAGAGTCAATAGATACCCGATGTTGCGACCTCGCTTGCTTGCCTGCACTACGCGTGGTTGCAGAGCGGTGGCACGAGATTGGGCTGCCAAACAATGGCTGGAGTCCAGTGACCCTGCCCTGTGAGCAGCGAGGGGGGCGGGTAGGCTCCTTGACGCGTTCACCCTCCTGGGGGCACAGGGGTCCCGTCGCATTTATGCACCATTGCGGGGACCCCCTGTGCGTGCGGGGGGGGGGGGGGGGGAGAAACACCCCGCCCCCTCTCGGCGGGCACTCCGAGCCCGACCTCTGCGGCCGTCTGGTAACGCCCTGCGGCCCCGCGGGGAAGTTGACCCCTGGTTTCCCTATGGCATTTCCGGGCTCTGCCCTGCCATCCAGTGACTGTTGCCATAGTAACCAGTGCACAGCAACAACAACAATCAATCTGTGCATTGATTCCTATTGAATGAGAGATCTAAAGATCTCTCATTCAAAACCCCTACGGAAAGTAAAATAAAAATGTGAAAAAGTAAAAAAATTTAAAAAACGGGTAAAACACAAACACGAAAAATAAAAAAAAAAGTACTTTCCTTTTTAAACCCCAAACGCCCCAAAAAAAAATAAAAATAAAAAAAGTACCATATTTGGCATCGCCGCGTGGTAACGAATGCCCTTTAAAAAAATGTCTGTTAATTTTCCGGTCGGTGAAAGCCGAAAAAAAAAACAAAAAAACAATCACAGAATTTGATTTTTGTTATCCCGCAGCACATATAAAATGGAATAAAAACGGTGATCAAAAGTCTATAAATGCCAATGTTGTACCAATTAAAACGTCTCCCCCCCCCCCCCCCCCCCCCCCGCCCCCCCCCGCCCCCGCACCCCCCCCCCTCTCCCTCCCACCCCCCCCCCCCCCCACACCCCCCCCCCCCCCCCCCAGCCCCCCACCCTCCCCCCCCCCCCCCCCCCCCCTACCCCATCCCCCCCCCCCCCCCCCACCCCCCCCCCCCCCCCCCCCCCCCCGCCCCCCCCCTTTTTTCCCCCCCCCCCCCCCCCCCCCCCCCCCCCTCCCCCTTCTTCTTTTTTTCCCCACCCCCCCCCCCCCCCCCCCCACCCCTTCCCCTCCATACCCCCCCCCCTCCCCCCCCCCTGTTCAAACTGCAAAAAGAAAAAGTCCTAACACAGCTCTGTATATGGAAAAATTTAAAAAGTTATGGACTCTCAGAAGATAGCGATCGCATAAATTTTTCTTTTACACAAAAAAAATATATATATTTTTTTAAGTGCTTCAACATTAAAAAACTATAAATATGGGGGTATCGCCATAATCGTATCGACCCACCAGCAGTAAAGCTAAATATTAGGTACTGACGTGAGCGTCTGTTAAAACATAAAATTAAAAAAACACTACTAGCCCATTGCAGTATTTTCTCACCCTGCCTTCAAAAAACGGATTTAAAACTGTTAAAAAGTCTTGTCCCACCAAAAATTATACAATAAAAACGTCCAAAATCATCCCGCAAAAAAACAAGCCTGTTACACAGCTCCATACATAGAAAAAATAAAAAAGTTATGGTCTCCAGACAATGCGCGATGCCAAAAATGTGTTTTCCTGTTTGACTTATAAAAGTATGTATTATGTATTAAAAGCAGTAAAAAAATAAAAAAAAATATACAAATTGAGGTATTTCTGTAATTCGTAATGACCTGCTGAGTAAAGCTAGCATGTCATATATTACCGTACAGTGACGCTATAAAAACTAAAAATTAAAAAACACTACCAAGATTGCTGTATTTTGTTCAAAACGCCTCACAAAAACCTTAATAAAAAGTAAACAAAGTTTTGTATGCACCCCATGATGGTAACAATAAAAGCATCAATTCACCGCACAATAAACAAGGCCCTAAAAAAGCTCTGAACACAGCATTAAAAAAAGCTATGACTGACAGATAGGACAACATAAAAACGCAATTTTTATAGACCTATTCTATGTGTAAAAGTAATAAACATAAACAATATTAATTTATTCCATAGCATTGTACCGACCCCAATAGTAAAGTTATCACTATCATTTACACTGCCACGGCGAACCGCTGTAAAATTGAAGCACCTAAAGAAACAAATGGTGGAAAACCTGCTTTCCCCTCCCTCCCCCCTTCATTTTAATGGCCTGTGAGAAACTTTACTCAATGACAGACCTCTCTCAACCTAATCTAGTCAGACTCAGCTTCCCCCACCACAGACATGCTCAAATTAATGTTAATCAGCACAGCTCTCTTCCCCAATGCTCTGTAGGTGAAGTCGCACTGCATGGGTCCACCCATGGAAACGATCCTCATGTAACCTAATAGCACTGGAACAAATAGCTGGGTTCAGAGCTCGCCAGATTCCAAAGACTTTGCTACAATTCAGGACCCAGTCGGGTTGTCTACGATATTTCATATCGATTTATATGGCGACCAGCTCAATACTTGGGATCCATGGCGAGTTCATATCTCATAAAATTGGAACTCTCCACGCAACGCACATTCCCATTTCAGGTTCCCAGGACGCATGGGAGACTGAGATATCGAAACGGCCTAGGGTCCATAACGATATGGAGTGTCTCATATTCCAGGCGTCAGGAAAAGTCCCAGCTGGTTTGATCCGGTAACCACAGCTCGGTTCTGTGCCAATGCCATGCCGAGTTTTAGTCCATTTTTGCGGTTTGATCAGAACACTGCATGACATTACGTGGGAGGAGTCATAGACCTCCCAGGGGTGTGTGTGGGGGCTGCAAGTGGGTGCCACCTCAACACGATATATTTCGGAAGATGGGCGTGGCTCTTTCTGTTGATCCAGGAGGAGGCGCACCTATGCAGTCCAGGACATCCGCACACAGCAAGACAGGCCACATATGCCCCCACCATGCGGCCGCGTCCCTAGCAACCAAGGTAATTGATAATTTAACTGCATTTTGTCTGTAATCCATAATTGTATTTGCACCCTCTCTCTGACTGTCATTTTATTATACTTCTTGTACATATTACCTGCTCAGGCGTGCCCTTCATGGCATCACTTAATAATCTATAAACTTTAATATGAGTTTAGGCTGTTCTTGATCAACAGGCCTACACACGCCTAATTCCCCGGTCTTAGTTATAGCTCACCCAAGGGTGGTTCCTGACCCTGCTATAAGTCGTAAAGGACCGGTCCTTATATACCTAAAGAGAGAAACTGGTGGCAGCATTGTTTGTCTCCCTGTGCCGGTGTGGGCATGCGGTTAACATTGGAAGAGTATTGGGGACTCTTGCGCACCCGAGAGGCCGTGCAACGTCGGAGATACACCCCAAGTAGGCCGTCGTCCCTCAGTGGGCCGGCGGACTCGGCTGTTTTCGTCACCTGGGCAATGCTAAAAAAAAGATGGAACACCCAAAAATGCACTATACCCCCCTCATGCAGATCACATCGAGGGGTGTTGATCTAAAATTAGGCCCGACTTATGGAAGATTTCACCTGTTCTGGTTCTTCTGGTGGATTTGCCAATGAGACATGGCCCCACATAAATCTGCGTTCAAAAGCCAAATCGCGCTCACTCCTTGTACGCACCCTGCCATGACGCCAAAACAGCAGTTATTATCCACATTTCGTTGGGTTTGCACCAAACTTGGAAGAAATTGACTAACCCTACAGTTTGGGTTCTTTTTTCCGGTATCCTTTGTTATATATATGAAACATTTTTAAAACTATACAATTGCCAGATTACTGGGAAATTATTATTTCTTTTTAATTATTCACAGCATTAATGCAAAAAAAAATTGTGAATCAACCTGTGGGGTCGATATACTAAATACCACACCTGTATAAATACCTTTAGGGGTGTAGTTTCCATATGGGTTCTCTTTTGGGGACGCTTTATTACGTTTTCGCTCACCTTAGGGCCTCCTCACAAACCTGAAAATGGCACCCTAAATAAAATTGTATTGAAAATGAGACCCAGGAGTAAAGAGGGTGCTCATCCCTACTTATGGGGTTATGGTTGGCCAAATAATGCCAACTCTGGGCACATATGGGATATTTCTAAAATGGCCCTGACCTGTGTGATTGTTATTACATTCGCATATTTTACCTAAGTAACCAAATTTAACGGATTCCAGTGAATAATGGATAATTATTGTAATAATATGCAAAAATTAGTGACATTTTTGAAATTAACCTCAAACTTTGCTTTCATTTCTGGTCGAAATACCTAAATGGGTTAACAAATTCCGCTAAACAATGTTTTAAATTAATTTAAGGGTCTAGTTTTTAGAAGGGGTCATTTATAGGGGTATCTAACATTCAGGCCCTCATAAGCCCACGTCTGAATGGACTGGTCCTAAAAAAATGTATATTGTAAATTTTTTTGAAAATGTGAAAAATGACTACTAATTTCTAAAGCCCTCTTATGTCATAAAAAAGAACATTTAAAAATGATGCCAAACCTTAGTGGACATATGGTAGATTGCTAGTTATAAAACTATTTTGTTTGGCGAATATATTATCTGTCTTGCACCAGAAATTTTTGAACTTTCAAAATCACAGATTTTTACAATTTTCATGAAATTTTTGATATTTTTATCAAAAAAACAAGGATTGGTTGGATAAAAATTTTCTTACTACTTAAAGCACAAATGTGTCACGAGAAAACAGTATCTGAATTACACATGGATATGTAAAAGTGTATAAATAGTTATTCTCCACATAAAGTGACACTTGCCAGATTTCAAAAATTGGGACTGTGTCTGGAAGGCCAAAACAGGCTTAGGTTCTTAAGGGGTTAAATATCAGTGAAGGTAAACGAGGTTGAACTATACTGAAACTTGCTTATTAACTGTGAAATCCAAAGTTTTCTCCTGTGGGCTATTCTCTCATTATTATACCAATTAATTTCATCTGTAAATGATTTCCCACCTTTTGCAATAAAGAAGGTTTTTGACTCATTAAAGGTCTTCTCAGCTAAAAGGGCATATTGCAGGACGTGAATCCGTTATCGTGCTTCCCAAGGATGTAACATTCTGCGTATCAGTATCTCTGTCATGAAGAAAGGATTAAACAATCGGAAATTCACTTGTAGTTGTGGATGAGTACTTCTTCCCAGAGACAGCGTGGAACCAATGAACTGTACTTAAAAGCTACCGCAAATATGGAAATACATACCGTTCCTCTCTTCTCTATTGCTGCCTGCAGCTAATCTTGTTTGATTAGTTATACAAAACATGTGTGTATGAAGTTTACTGTGAGTTCAGGTTGTGCTTGGAACATGAACGAAATTTGACCACCAAACCCTGTGTCTGGACTCAGTTTCTTCTTATCGGCGATATAAGTTCCCTCCGCTAGTAATTTGGAATACCGGGGCCAACGGGTGAAACCCCCCAATGTTGGTAAACGACACCCTACACTTTATGGCGCCCCAACGTGGGGCGTGGCCCCGAGTGGATCTTAGGTCCCCTGAGGACCCGACATGCCACGGGCGTTAGGGACGGAGGGGATATCAAATTGAGGACTGCATCCTCTACAAAACGGTCTCGGTAAGTTGACTGCATTATCATGTATTTAACTGCCGTGGCCATTTGATGTCTCCTCGGTTAGTAGATTGCCTTGTGGATACTGGTCCGTGGAGTGGTCTCACACTAAAGTGACTCAACCTAGAAAACTTCTGATCCGCAGCCCGGCTACGTTTCGAACTTTTGTTTTGCTTGACTTCCACGGACGTTGGATTGTCACTGATTTGTAGTCACGAACACCCTTTGCCCGGTATGGTTGCTGACATGTAGTGGGAACATTCACAGTCTCTAGGGTTAATTGTTGAGTGGTACGGGAGTTCGGGTTATTTTTGGGACAAGTTCTGTTTATTGCTAGAATATTTCCGGTGGGTACGGGTTAGAAATAATCTCTAGGGGATTATTCTGAAACATATAGGTATACTATATGTTTCTGGCAAAGAACGGGGAAGATTCAGGGTCCCCACCATTGTGGGCAACAAAGGCGTGGGGATCTTTGTTGGTTAAGTCAGGGAACTTTTTTATTTTGATAGGAATCCTTGTGTTGGAGACCGGGATCCTGGGCACAGACCGTTGGACCACGTGCTGTGTAGATCTTGTCAGGTATTTGGGTGACTCCCCAAGCATAGAACACCAACATGTTTAAGATGTTTCAAAAAGAGCATAAGTTGCCTGAAGGGGCAGAGACTGTTGAAGAGATTGTATGTCGAAAATGAAGCGGAAAAAAAAGTATGTGAAAAAATGCATTCCGAATGTATAAGTTGTGGGATTGTCAATGAAGGGAAGATTGCAGACATCTAAGGAGGTTGTGGAGAATCAAAGAGGGAGTTATCTGACAAAGGATGGTTGGAGATGCACAAGGATCACTCCGAGTGGCCAAAAGTTTGCAAAAAGAGGTTTTTGTCGAAGTTGAACGTGTTGGAGGGAAGGATAAGGAAGGAAAACTGTATGGATAAATTGTTCTGTTTTAGTTAGGTAATGAAAAACACTGCAATCAGGTAATTTTAGTTCAGCTACTATCACTTGTTATCTTTCACACTGAAATTCTGGCAGAGTAGTACTAACCTTGGCCTTCGATTCATAAGCCTCTGTTAGGAGGGGTTTAGCATGCATGCGGGGACATCTTCTCCCCTATGCTCTAAGTTAATGAGAAAGTAGCCGATTCAGTCAAAGAAAGTGCAGTGTTAGTTTGATCGAAGAGGAAAGATAGTTAAATATATATATACTATGAGCCTTGAGAGAAATAAAAAAGCATAATTACGCTTGGTAATCGATTATAAATCATGTACGATAAGCTAAGCGACATGTCGCAAAGCACTGAAAAGAACAATGATGTCTTCCCCAAGACCACCCCATAAAGCCACCCAAAAAAACCAAGAGGGAAGTGGATGACTCGCAGTGCGGTTCAGGTCTCACCCCGCTGTTTGGTAAAGGGGGGTTTGGGAAATGGGGAGGGGCCCCTCGTGCTCTGTATCCCCCCCTGGGACCGAGTACAATCCGGAATGGTGGGATCCAAGCTCAGTTGCATGTTAAAGACCCAGCACGATTGTAATTAACTGTTCGCTCTGGGTCATGGGGGAAAAAAAATATAACCACTCACCGGGTGGGAGCCATAGTTAACCCCCGCCAACCCTCTAAATTGTCACACCGAGGGGGGGTTGGCACCAGATTAAAATGGAAAAAGCTGGTTCTGAGGCTGCCAGGACTGTGAGAAAGTATCTGAAGGAGTGAGGGCCAAGTGGAGACGGGGATATGCTATACTGAAACGGGCGCAGGAGATCTCCCTTGCACGTTTTTAGTTCAATGCTGTGGGACCTGGTCTATTGTGGTACCAGATATGAACAAGGAAACATTCAGCCTGCACATATGCTGTTACTAAATGCATTTGGATTTGTTAATGAAATAGATGGACCATCATGACAAAGGTCGCGTACTATCTACCTACCACTTATACTACTCCGGTATCTTTATGTTTCTACAAAATTATGCAATTTATCACTGAGGACTACCACCCCTGGGGCGTCAAGATATCCTCAGACATACTTTAGCTGTATCTGGGCGTAGGGGTCGCATTCAAAGTCGCCACTCTCCGTGCCATTTTTTGCTGGTCCCTTCCCTGAGTTGATGATCCGTTTCCTAGTATCAGGACACCGGCCTGTGATTACTTGAAGCGGACCCTTCTGCAGCTCATGATGGCACAAATACAGGATACTCCAGCACGGCATGGAATTAGACTTGTTTGACCCGGCATATGAAGAATGGATAGCGTACGCTGTCCCTTAAGGCCTTATAATGCAGTTATATGTCCCTAATGGAACATGACCAAGATCTCCACCTACCCCATTCTACCAACCAGCTACACAGAGACTTATGGTCTCAAGGTCCCGACGATGTCGGACTTCTTGCCAGTACCTGCTGTGTCAGGTTTGTCTACAAGGAAGAGGCCTGAAGATCAGATACCAGACCTTACTAAACGTTGGCTGTCCTAATATCACTGTACATCACAATTGTAACTACGCATCTGGAGCCTCACTCAAGGACCATGCTGAGAAACAACGCTCCTTGGGATACTATTCAGACGTCTGGATCCCAGTTTGCTCGGACAGCGCCCTAACTGCTTGAAGGTGTACACGCCGACACAGATTTTACTGGATAAGACCGCAGACAGCGTCCTGCGGACATGATGTACTTAGATTCAGGCCCCCCATGACCTTGCTTGCAGTCCTACTGCAGACATTGCCAAGCATATGACTCATCAGCGCCTCTATGCATACGGAGTGCTCTTACTGCTGCCTCACCCAGCCATCTACTTCTATCCACTAACAGGGGGGAAGAAACAGAAGTGGACTATGACCCAGAAGAAGATGATGACCACCATTGTGTCTAACAGCCTTACAAGAACAGACGCTGACACCATTACAGTCGGTGACTGAAGAGAATTTCACCAAGCGGATACTCAACCCTGTGCGGACAGATGGTTCAAGATATGTACTAAGATGGGACTTTTTTTCATACACGGATTTGCAATAACACACACATGAAGATGAAATCCTCATGGCAGAAAGCACGCCCACCACACTTTTTCAGCTCAAATTGCTGAAATACATGCTCTGGAGGAAGCCTGTAAAATGGGGAAGGAATGCAGTCAATATATGGACTGATTCAAGGCTATGCACTAATGGGCCATAGCACATGTCCTTTGGACTCAACTGGAAAAATAGAGGATTCATACAGCAGCGGGACCCCAGTCAAGCATGCAGTACAAGATTCAAGTCTCTGATGGCCGCACTTGAAAAACTGCTAACAAAGGTAGCCCTCTTACATGGTTACAGGCCCATGGGCAAAGTGAAAGACACGACAGACCCGAGGGTAAACCAGGACAGCAGAACCAAAATAGCCGCCAAAAGCAGCAGCTCTTGGTTTAGTGTCTCCAGTGGATGGATCCTGTGCCCAGTATGGTAACCACCTGAGCTCAGAAGAAGGTATTCATTAATCAACATGATCTGATTACTCCAGCCTTTGATTGGAAGCCCGGATGGGCCCCCAAGAAAGAATCATCAGCGAAAACATACCAGGCAACTGCAAAGGAAGGAAACCAACAGTGGATGAAAGATGGAGCAACTCCGAATGGAGGGAATTGGAAGTGCAACACGGCCCTTGTCGGTTTATCCTAGACAGAATGTACCTGCCATTGCAGCCTGGGCCCATGAGCTACTCATCGTGGAACAATGAATCAGGTCACTCAGCTATGTGCAGAAGTTGTACCATGCTCCAGAATTTCAGTTCCATGATTGCAGCTACCAATCAAGCTGTACTATCTGTACCACCTGGCCACCACTTCCCAACTGCTCAAGTTCCCATGCAGCACTTGGCGAAGCCAGAATATCACCTTCCAAAGGTTCAAGTGGACCTCATCAGATGCCTAGAGTGGGAAGTATGAATATGTTATGGTTGCAGATAGACATGTTTTCAGGATGGCCAGAAGCATACCCAGTGACCAACATGACCTCACATAAGTAACGGCAAAGAAGTGGATTACTGAAATTGCTTGTCGATTTGGAGTCCCTCAGTGATCGAGTCAGACAGGGTCCCAGGAATTCTCTTCCTCGGTTTTCCGAGAACTTTGGAAACATGTTAGGGGGAGAATTGGGCTCACACACGTAGTTCTCCTCCCAAAAAGCTCTGCGAAGGTAGTAGAGAATGGATGGGACCCTCCAAATATAAGTTGTCAAAATGACTGCTGAGTCCCCTTGCCTGGCAGACCTTCATCCTATTGTTCTGTCTACGTTTGGCACACACACACAAGCAAAACATGGACTAACCACCTTTTGAGTTACTTGTTTGGGAAGCCTCTACTTCTATGTTTGTGGTACAAAAATACAAGAGAAGAGTTAGGGGAATATAGTGACAGGATTGTACAATTTGTGATTGAATTGTCTAAAGAGTTGACTAATTTGAATGCTGAGTATATGATTGTCCTTCCAAGAATCCTCCACAGGGGAACGGTACATGATTCAAACCAGGAGATCGTGTGTACATAAAGAGGCATCATAAGGAGGAATTGCCTGGGCCCCAGAATTGGAAAGGCACCATTCACTGTTATCCTGATTAACCCCCCTGCGGTGAAATTGGAGGGGATGACCCACCGGGGTGAGATCCTTGCTTCTCATTGTAAAAGGGACACTGTGACAAATTGATTGTTTATAATCCTTTTATTAGTTTTACATGTTGCACGCAGTAATTGTTATTAGGGATTTTTGCGCCTACCTGGACATTAAACCGAAGTAGTGATAAACCTTTTCATTTGATGCTTGTGATATATTCCCCAATAATCCCTCGCCCAGAAGGATGTCTTTACCGCAGGGGTACGGACCTGCTTCCCCTTTCGTGAGTTTCAAAACCACAAAGTGTCAACTGAGGAACCAATGGGAGGTGTGGGTAGAATCTCGGGAATAACTTCCTGAGTCCCCCCCACCCCCCCCACTAACCCCCACCCACCCACACCACTGTCCCTTCAAATAAATTAACACATTATATATATCTGTATATTATATATTTATTTGATTATTCTTCATTTTAACTTACCACTCCCTCTTCCTTTCGGACAGGCATCATGGGGGTCATCCCGGACGTGATTTTGCCAGGTTCAACCTGCCACCAGTGCGGGAATCTGGTGAATCTCAATGGGACCCTCCTGGAGTGTTTCTGGTTGTGGGGGATGGGAAACTGAGAAGTAGGGTTGCCAGCTACCTGGAAGGGTCAGTTTACCTTAATCAAGTTTCCATGCCCTTCAAGGCTTATCCCATGGAATCCAGCCCCCCCCTAGATGACCCCACATGCAGGAAGAGACGAGCAAGCCCAGTATATTCCAGGGGAAGACCCTGATGTAGTATATAGTTTTCTATTGGAGTGCAAGGGGGGTCCCAGATCAGTATAAAGCGCTAGATCAAATTGCTGCAGTGTTCGCTTCCCTATTACCCCTAGTTCTTAATTAATATGAATGTAGACTGGATTAATTACATTATATTTATAATCAACAAAGGTGTGTTAACTTACAGTAGAGATGGGTTTCAGGGGAGGTTATGAGAATTTGGCCCCAATACTAGATGACCTTACAGAACCGATTAGCCATCGACCATGGTGCGGGCTGAGAAAGGAGGGTTGTTGGCATGATAGGTGAAGAATGCTGACATCATATACATGTCAACACAGGCAACGTGAATGGAAAGATCACTATCGCCCTGGGGTAAGGATAAGGCAGTCTTCCAAGAACTGAAGAGAACTCAGGTGTGGATACTTCTTGGCTCCTGGCTGAAAACCCTGCATTGGACTGGAGGCTGGAGAGCATGGTTACAGCAGGTGGGCATGGTACTGCTAATTAATATTTGTGTAGTGCTACTGTTTGTACTGTGTGCTGCATCCCTCTCTACAAACAAATCTATTGGCCAGGATAGCTGCAGGAGCATCCACCTCAGGAAAACTTTCCTTTATGCACGACAGAAGCCTCTGAGAGTGACTGCAAAGAGGACACACACAGACATCCCTTATACCATGAACACCACCATAAGTATGATCCAAGAGTCATTTCTCTGATTTGAAGGACCAGTTCTAGGGGAAATCCCTCACTACATGTTAGTTAGGTCACGGAAGTTGCGTGGTGAAATTCTCCCCCACCCCAGGGTTGTTTCCTAACATTTCTTCTGAAGAAATCCCACACCTTTTCCCCCAGTGTGAGCTGTTC
This sequence comes from Phyllomedusa bahiana, assembly GCA_025379985.1. Lineage (NCBI taxonomy): Eukaryota > Metazoa > Chordata > Amphibia > Anura > Hylidae > Phyllomedusa > Phyllomedusa bahiana. Next base: position 44,849 of record JAODAL010000699.1, read on the forward strand.
AAGTCCTATGCAATTTAGTTTCAAGGAAGGACAATAGGGAAAGTGGAGAAAAAAATCTTGGTCTTTAGGGGGCGATTGCTGAACGGTATAAGAGGTTTGAATAACTAATACCTGCACTTGCTTTATTCAAAACTGTGAAATCCAAGTTTTTCTCTGTGTGTATTTATATCATGATTAACCAAATTAATTTCTCTGGTAAATATTTCCACCTTTTCGCATCATAAAGAAGGTTTTTGCTCCTTAAAGGTCATCTCAGCTAAAAATGGGCTTAGTGCAGGAAGTGCACATCCGCGTATCGGCTTCCCAAGTTTGTAAATATGCATTCATCAGTTTCTGCTGCAGTAAAGGCACTCTAAACATATGGAACAATCCCACCTGAAAGTTGTGGATGAGACTTTTCCCAGAGACAGCGTGGACCAATGAACTGTACTTAAAAGCTACCTAAATTTGGGAACATACATCGTTCCTCTCTTCTCTAATGCGCCTGCGCTTATCTGTTTGTAGTTTTTACATAAACATGTGTGTGAAGTTTCTGTCGAGTTCTAGTTGTCGCTTGGAACTTGAACGAAATCTTGTCACAGAACACTGTGACCTGACTAAGTTCTACTTCTTATCGGCCGATATATGTTCCTGATCGTAATTTGGTATACAGGGGCAATTACGGACGTGAACCCACCCAATGTTGGCTAAACTGGGACCCCCAATCAATCATTGATATCTCCTTACCACTTGGCAACGCTAGGAGCCCCATGGATAGATAAGTGGGGCTGCTGTGACTGACCTATCTACAGCTCGGGGAGAGTTGCGCCTTCAAACATAGCGCTACAAAAAATAAGGTTAGTGCGATAGACCAACGGAATATACTTTAATTCCAGTCGATTACAATCGGAGCGCCCGTTTTTCTTCTTTTTGTTTTACACAGTACTCTATCTAACAGGGGACATTATAATCTTACCTATTTACATACAGGGAGCATATATACCTACCTATCTACAGGGGAGATATGATACACATAGCCTTAATTTTTCATACCAGGGAGCATATATACCTACTACTTACAGGGGCGTTATATACCTACTTCATCTACAATACAGGAGCTTTATATCCGTACTACACATCAGGAGGAGGATATATACCTACTTATCTATATCAGGAGGCCTATCTATATATTATACTACAGGTTAAATATATCCTACTATTTTCCCAAGAGGGCGGATATATACCTACCTATCTAAAAGGGTAACATATACCTACCTATGTACCTACAGGGGGATATATGCCTACTTATCTACCTACAGGGGGCCTATATATCTTCCTACCTACAGGGTAAAATATGCCTACCTATATACCCACAGAGGGATATATACCTACCTATCTATAGCGTAATATATACCTACCTATGTACCTACATGGGGATATATACTTACCTATCTTCTGGGTAATATATTGTATACCTACCCATAGGATGACAACTTGAATCCGCAAACCACAGACAAAAGCCGTCCCCTAAGTTTTTCGGCCCGCCAGCAGTGAAAAGAACCGTCCAGCAGAAAATCCGTGCAGTGGGGACTGCTGTATGGATTTTCCATTAAAGTCAATGTAAAAGGTTGACAGTCAGTTGCTGCACGGATTTTCTATTAGGGGCTGTTCACACGGCACAGTGCAAATGATGGTCGGAAATATTTGCACTGTTTTGGGGCCGTGCACACGTCCGCAGAGGGACGGCTTTTCTCTGCGGTTAGTGGAGAAAAGCCCTCCCCCTTCGCATAGACTTGTTCATATTCCGCCTGAAAACCGTTTTTCGGACTGCTGGCGGTCTATAAAATAAGTCCGGCGGAAAATCAGTACAGTGGAGGCCGCTGCGCGGATTTTCCATGAAGGTCAGTGTAAAAGTTTGTCAGCCAGTTTGCAGGCGGCTTTCAAAACCTAAAACGATCTGTAAAACCGGCTGAAAAACTGTCAGAGGGAAAAGCCCCCTTAAGTCTAAGGGCATGTTACCCACGGCACGGGTTTTCGGCCGGTTTTCTGCGATTTTGCGGTTTTTGCAGGACGCCTGACAGCCATCTGAAAATGAGCACAAACAGGCTCCTATGGAAAACCCGTGCAGCAGTCCCTTATGGCACGGGTTTTTCTGGCACCGGGAACGACCGAAAAAAAACATAGTGCTGCAAACTTCTTCCTGTACGGTTTTCGGACGGGGAATTATGTGCAAGTGACCTGTTATATGCGGGGGCTTTTATCTCCACTCATCGCGGAGAAAAGCCGTTCCTCCGCCGGACGAGTGCATGGCACACAAACCGGACAAATACAAATAAACAGATAAACCCACCGGTATTTGTCCATTGCCGTGTGAACGCGGCCTAAAGTTTTGTCGGTTTTCAGACGGTTTGTATAAACACAAACAGTCTGAAAAACCGACCAATAACCTGCGCCGTGGGGACAAGCCTTTAGTGTGTCTTAAAAAGAGTAGGTTGCTAAAACTGCCACTAGAGGGCGCGCCTTAACTAAAGTCTCAATGCGCAGCGCTTTATACCATCCAGGGTAAGATCATGGTTGTCCTTTCAGTAAACTGTTTCCCAGGGAAGCTTCTGCTCTGGGCTGTTGTGTTGCTGCAGCTGCTGTTCCGGAAGAAGGTGGCTGTTGTGAGCAGTATATGTGATACCGATATATACTGTATTGCTGTGTATGAGGCTCGGGTAGAGGGGTGTATATTATATACTGTGCTGTGTATGAGGCTTGTGTAGAGGGGTATATGCTGTATACTGTGCTGTGTATGAGGTGGGGATAGAGGGGTATATACTGTATACTGTGCTATGTATGAGGTGGGGATAGAGGGATATATACTGTATACTGTGCTGTGTATCAGGTGGGGATAGAGGGGTATATACTGTATACTGTGCTGTGTATGAGGCTAGTGTAGAGGGGTATATACTGTATACTGTGCTGTGTATGAGGCTAGTGTAGAGGGGTATATACTGTATACTGGGCTGTGTATGAGGCTAATGTAGAGGGGTATATACTGTATACTGGGCTGTGTATGAGGCTAGTGTAGAGGGGTTATATACTGGGCTGTGTATGAGGCTAGTGTAGAGGGGTATATACTGTGCTGTGTATGAGGTGGGGGTAGAGGGGTATATACTGTACACTGGGCTGTGTATGAGGCTAGTGTAGAGGGTATATACTGTGCTGTGTATGAGGCTAGTGTAGAGGGGTATATACTGTGCTGTGTATGAGGCTAGTGTAGAGGGGTATATACTGTGCTGTGTATGAGGCTAGTGTAGAGGGGTATATACTGTGCGGTGTATGAGGCTCCAGTTTATGGGGTATATACTGTATACTGGGCTGTGTATGAGGCTCCAGTTTAGGGGTATATACTGTATACTGGGCTGTGCATGAGGCTGCTGTAGAGGGGTATATACTATATACTGTGCTGTGTATGAGGTGGGGGTAGCGGTGTATGTACTGTATACTGTGCTGTGTATGAGGCTAATGTAGAGGGGTATATACTGTATACTGGGCTGTGTATGAGGCTAGTGTAGAGAGTTATAAACTGTGCTGTGTATGAGGCTAGTGTAGAGTGTTATATACTGGGCTGTGTATGAGGCTAGTGTAGAGAGTTATACTGGGCTGTGTATGAGGCTAGTGTAGAGGGATATATGCTGTGCTGTGTATGCAGCTAGTGTAGAGGGGTATATACTGGGCTGTGTATGAGGCTAATGTAGAGGGTTATATACTGGGCTGTGTATGAGGCTAGTGTAGAGGGGTTATAGACTGGGCTGTGTATGAGGCTAGTGTAGAGGGGTTATATACTGTGCTGTGTATGAGGCTAGTGTAGAGGGGTTATATACTGTGCTGTGTATGAGGCTAGTGTAGAGGGGTATATACTGTGCTGTGTATGAGGCTAGTGTAGAGGGGTATATACTGTGCTGTGTATGAGGCTAGTGTAGAGGGGTATATACTGTGCTGTGTATGAGGCTAGTGTAGAGGGGTATATACTGTGCGGTGTATGAGGCTCCAGTTTATGGGGTATATACTGTATACTGGGCTGTGTATGAGGCTCCAGTTTAGGGGTGTATGCTGGGCTGTGCATCAGGCTGCTGTAGAGGGGTATATACTATATACTGTGCTGTGTATGAGGTGGGGGTAGCGGTGTATGTACTGTATACTGTGCTGTGTATGAGGCTAATGTAGAGGGGTATATACTGGGCTGTGTATGAGGCTAGTGTAGAGAGTTATATACTGGGCTGTGTATGAGGCTAGTGTAGAGGGGTATATACTGGGCTGTGTGAGGTGGGGTAGAGGGGTATATACTGGGCTGTGTATGAGGCTAGTGTAGAGGGGTTATATACTGGGCTGTGTATGAGGCTAGTGTAGAGGGGTATATACTGGGCTGTGTATGAGGCTAGTGTAGAGGGGTTATATACTGGGCTGTGTATGAGGCTAGTGTAGAGGGGTTATATACTGGTCTGTGTATGAGGCTAGTGTAGAGGGGTATATACTGTGCTGTGTATGAGGCTAGTGTAGAGGGGTTATATACTGGGCTGTGTATGAGGCTAGTGTAGAGGGGTTATATACTGGGCTGTGTATGAGGCTAGTGTAGAGGGGTTATATACTGGGCTGTGTATGAGGCTAGTGTAGAGGGGTTATATACTGGGCTGTGTATGAGGCTAGTGTAGAGGGGTTATATACTGGGCTGTGTATGAGGCTAGTGTAGAGGGGTATATACTGGGCTGTGTATGAGGCTAGTGTAGAGGGGTATATACTGGGCTGTGTATGAGGCTAGTGTAGAGGGGTTATATACTGGGCTGTGTATGAGGCTAGTGTAGAGTGTTATATACTGGGCTGTGTATGAGGCTAGTTTAGAGAGTTATATACTGGGCTGTGTATGAGGCTAGTGTAGAGGGGTTATATACTGGGCTGTGTATGAGGCTAGTGTAGAGGGTTATATACTGGGCTGTGTATGTGGCTAGTGTAGAGGGGTATATACTGTGCTGTGTATGAGGCTAATGTAGAGGGTTATATACTGTGCTGTGTATGAGGCTAGTGTAGAGGGGTATATACTGTGCTGTGTATGAGGCTAGTGTAGAGGGGCATATACTGTGCTGTGTATGAGGCTAATGTAGAGGGGTATATACTGTGCTGTGTATGAGGCTAATGTAGAGGGGTATATACTGTGCTGTGTATGAGGCTAATGTAGAGGGGTATATACTGTGCTGTGTATGAGGCTAATGTAGAGGGGTATATACTGTGCTGTGTATGAGGCTAGTGTAGAGGGGTATATACTGTGCTGTGTATGAGGCTAATGTAGAGGGGTTATATACTGTATACTGTGCTGTTTATGAGGTGGGGTAGAGGGGTATATACTGTATACTGTGCTGTGTATGAGGCTAGTGTAGAGGGGTATATACTGTATACTGTGCTGTTTGAGGTGGGGTAGAGGGGTATATACTGTGCTGTGTATGAGGCTAGTGTAGAGGGGTATATACTGTGTAGGGTGCTGTGTATAAGGCTCGGGTAGAGTGGTATATACCATATACTGTGCTGTGTATGAGGATAGTGTAGAGGGGTATATATTTTATATTATGCTGTGTATGAGGCTGCTGTAGAGGGGTATATACTGTATACTGTGCTGCTGTGTATAAGGTGGGGGTAGAGGGGTATATACCGTATACTGTGCTGTGTATAAGGCTGCTGTAGAAGGGTATATACTGTGCTGTGGATGAGGTGGGGGTAGAGGGGTATATACCGTATATTGTGCGGTGTATGAGGCTGGGGTAGGGGGGTATATACTTTGCTGTGTATGAGGCCAGGGTAGAAGGGTATATACCGTATACTGTGCTGTGTATGAGGCTGCTGTAGAAGGGTATATGCTATATACTGCATGGCACCCCGCTGTATACATAGGAGGTTACGTCACGTCTTCCCAGTGTCTGCCTTGTGTAAAGCAGATGATGTGGGCCCAGCTTCTCTCTACATATTACTCATCACTATTCTCAGGGATAGAGGCCTCTATCAGCAGATGTTCCAGTCACACAGCTCCTATGGGATAAGTGCTGGATCGGGTCCCTTCCACCTTTTGTAGTTATCTTGTTCCAGCTTCATATCATCTTCATTGCTGTTCGGTTTGAATAGTAATGAGCTGGTAAGCCGGCCATCCAAAACCGAGCGCCAGCGCCTCCCGCCCTCCATTCTGCTGCCTCCCCTGTCTTCAGGTTACTTATTCTTCTGAATGTAGCGTCCATGCACCACTTCCTTACACAAAGATTTGGAAGTGATCCGCTCTGAATGGCGATGTAAGCAGAGGCACGTGCCCGCTGCAGCCGCGACATTCAGAAGCAGAGGATAGTAATTGAGAGACCGGAGAAAGCCGGCGCCAGAATGAAGGAGGGAGGCCAGTATAGGCTGATTGGGTTCTTGTTTGTTTGGCACAAGCAACTTACTGTTGCCGGGGGTAAAAACTATTTAGTCAGCCACCAACTATGCAAGTTCTCCCACTTAAAAAGATGAGAGGCGCCTGTAATTGACATCATAGGTAGACCTCAACTATGAGAGACAAAATGAGAAAACAAATCCAGAAAATCACATTGTCTGATTTGGAAAGAATTTATCTGCAAATTATGGTGAAAAATAAGTATTTGGTCGCCTACAAACAAGCAAGATTTCTGCCTCTCACAGACCTGTAACTTGTTATCCGTATAAAAGACACCTGTCCACAACCTCAAACAGTCACACTCCAAAGAGTGTGTCAATGGAAACCAGAAACAAAATTGTAGCCCTGCACCAGGCTGGGGAGACTGAATCTGCTATAGGCAAGCAGCTTGGTGTGAAGCAACCAACTGTGGGAGCAATAATTAGGAAAGGGAAGAGATACAAGACCACTGATAATCTCTCTCGATCTGGGGCTCCACGCAAGATCTCCCCCCGTGGGGTCAAAATGATCACAAGAACAGTGAGCAAAAATCCCAGAACCACACGGGGGACCTAGCGAATGGCCTGCAGAGAGCTGGGACCAACATAACAAAAGCTACCATCAGTAACACACTACGCCGCCAGGGACTCAGATCCTGCAGTGCCAGACGTGTCCCCCTGCTTAAGCCAGTACATGGCCCATCTGAAGTTTGCTAGAGAGCATTTGGATGATCCAGAAGAGTACTGGGAGAATGTCATATGGTCAGATGAATCCAAAGTAGAACGGTTTGGTAGAAACACAACTGGGGATGTTTGGAGGAGAGAGAATGCCGAGTTGCATCCAAAGAACACCATAGCTACTGTGAAGCATGGGGGTGGCAACATCATGCTTTGGGGCTGTTTCTCTGCAAAGGGACCAGGACGACTGATCCATGTACATGAAAGAATGAATGGGGTCATGTATCATGAGATTTTAAGTGCAAACCTCCTTCCATTAGCAAGGGCATTGAAGATGAAATGTGGCTGGGTCTTTCAGCATGACAATCTTCCCAAGCACACCGCCAGGGAAATGAGTGGCTTCATAAGAAGCATTTCAAGGTCCTGGAGTGGCCTAGACAGTCTCCAGATCTCAACCCCATAGAAAACCTTTGGAGGGAGTTTAAAGTTCGTGTTGGCCAATGACAGCCCCAAAACATCACTGCTCTAGAGGAGATCTGCATGGAGGAATGGGCCAACATACGAGTAACCGTGTGTGCCAACCTTGTGAAGACTTACAGAAAACGTTTGACCTCTGTCATTGCCAACAAAGGATATATAACAAAGTATTGAGATGAACTTTTGTTATTGACCAAATACTTATTTTCCACCATAATTTGCAAATAAATTCTTTCCAAATCAGACAATATGATTTTCTGGATTTTTCTCATTTTGTCTCTCATAGTTCAGGTTTACCTATGATGTCAATTACAGGCCTCTCTCTTCTTTATAAGTGGGAGAACTTGCACAATTGGTGACTGACTAAATACTTTTTTCCCCCATTGTACATCTTGACTGGAACAGAGGACAACCACTCCCTTCTCAGAGATGGTCAACCACCACATGAAAACTGGCTTGGCAAAAAAAACTACAGGACTGCTTGAACCAAAATGTGAGTGAATATGTGAACCTCTCTGGAACGTCTCATGATGGAGTCTGGGCAACTGATGCAGAGATCATGGCTCCAGCGAATCTGTTGAGTTGCGACATCATCATCTACACAAATGTGGATGACTCCATGGATTGGCTGACATATCCTGCAAGCTTCAATCTGCAGTCAACAACAGAACATACACTTTTATCTTGAGAATAAGCCTGTTCATTGTAATGTTATCAGTATTTACCTTTAAACATTGATATCGTAGCAAGGACTTGCTGGTTTAAAGGTCCCGGACGACTATTGGGCAATTTGTTGTCCCATGCATTGAGCAATTAGTGACTTCTCGCTAACGAGAAAAGACCTAATTGTACATCCTCACCGTCCAGCATGTCCTGGCCCTCCTCCATGTCTCCACCAGCCTCCATTTCTCTGGCTGCAGCTTTTGAATTTCGTGTTGACTCCTATCCCCACGGGGCTTCCAGGTGATCTGATCAGAGTATGGCACGTCTTGCACTAATCTCATGACCAATAGACATTCGGCCGATAATGTAAAACCACCTTCTATAACTTCACGTTTCAAGATGTTATGACTTTTATTACTTCAACTAGAAAAGACTCTGAGGCCTGGGGTAGTAATTCCCCAGCAGGCAAATCATTTCAGAAATCAAGCATTTGTATTGGGAGGAGATAGTTGTCTTGTATTATAGAGCAATGAACTGGGGCATGACATTTTGTTTTTTTATTTGAAAATAATGGGACATTTATACGAGTATTTCCAGCAGTGAGATAGAACTGTCTAATAAATCTTGTCTTTAATTCACATTTGGTCATTTAACTTCTGTGACTTTGTACGATGTGGGGTTTAAAGGAGCTTTTAGTAAATGCACATATAATAAGGTTTCTAATGTGGCACCAGTTTTTGGACATTTCAGCCCACATGATGACCTTTTTTTTCATGTATTGCAGGATAGATGTGTATAGTCATCATTCATACAAGCTGCAGTAGAGAGTGTTAAAGTAGTTGTCTCACTACAAGGATTACTTTTTATGTTAAAGATCTTGCAAAAACAAGTCCCTTTGCAATATGTGTTCATTAACCGTGTCCTACCTATTCTGAGATATCCCCTCTTATATCTGCTGCATCAGCTTCTCAGGTCACTATGACTACAAACCTGTTCAATCTCTCCTGATAGGCTGCCAGCGCTGGTCGCTATAGCTACAGACCTGGTGTCTTCAGCAGCTCATCACTGCAGACCAGTAGTAGTCAGTAAAGCCGCCGCTGAATTCAAAAATAAAACAGGACTGAAGTAAGATGAATTGATGTAGTGAGACAACCCCTTTAAGCACACCCAGTGCGGATATTGGGTTTGAGGTTGAAGGAGGAAGGGTTGTTACATATTCTCGGATGTGCTCCTCTGCACTTCCAGTGTCTTGTGCTGACACCCAGGAGATCCTAGCTCTCCATATAGGGCTTGTTCACACAGAGTTTACACTTAATTGCATGTCAATTCTTTTCAAGATGGAGCTGAGTTGCGCTATTGAAACACGCAGCGGCGATCCCTCATGTGAACGCCGCTCCATAGACAGCAGGGATAATCTCACTGCTAATTGTTTAGATACATCTTTGGGACCGACAGAGTGGACCCCAAGACGGATCCCTAAAGCGCTTGTAAAACGGAGTGTAAACTCCGTGTGAACAAACCCTTACCTCAGTGGAAAGAGAGGAGAACATTCTTTGTGCATCAGGACAAGACACCCTAAGTGCAGATGAGTGGGGTACAGCAGCCAGCCTGGTCCCATTTAGAGATTCATTTTCGTGGCTGAAATACCCCTTTAAACCCTCCTTTCCAGCTGGCACTCCGGCGCCAGCTCTGATTATAACTGATGGTCCCCCAGTCATTACGTCATGTACACTGTTCACATGATCCTGCAGCTAGTCAGTGGCATTGGTGGTGATTTTCCGTACATACAGGCAGAGACCATTGAGCAGCATCATGTGAGTGGCAGCAGGAGGGGTAAGTTAAAGGTGTTCCAGCCAGTAGTCTCTTCTGGGATAATATTATACTGTCTTACACATGGGGCATTGCATTTCCCATTATCAGACATTGATAGGAAATTGTTCCTTTTGCTCGCTTCTCGTTGTCTTGTTATATTAGTTCCTTGCAGATGGCTAGACTTGTATATGGGTGTTGGAGCTGAGCTAGTGCCTGTTGAGTTGTGTCTTACTGGCTAGAAATGATAACGCCTCTAAGACTGTATGTTATATAATATTATACATATACTGAATTACTATTGTTTTCTCCACTAGTTGGGACATAGTTCCTAGTATTGATATCATCGTCATGGCTGAGTATTCTCGTGTAAAATCCACCAAGCTGGTGCTGAAGGGAATGAAGGATAAAAGGTAAGAAGCAGACAATTGTGTATTCTTCCATCAGGGTATACAAGATAAAGCTGTATAGTTTCACAGACCATGACCCAAATAGATTAGTATGAACTATCCTGTGGTACCCAAACTGATGGAAAACCACAGGTGCCTACAGCAGCGACTAAATTTGTTAAAAGCAGCTGGAAGTCCCAGGGTGTCTTAAGCCAAATAATACCAGACACAGTGATTGTACAATTGGAGCTAGAAATGTTTCATATCAGGCAATAGAAGAGTGAAGAAATCAGGCGATACCTTTTAGTGGCTGAGCATATTTGATGGTGAGCTTTCGAGAGTACTAGCTCCCTTCTTCTGACATGGTGTTATACAAGAAACTGAAAATTCACAGACATTTTATACACAAAAGACCTGGACCTTCAAAGAAACTGAGAATCTTTAAAAATAACAAAATGTAATATAAGTAGAGAAGTTATTTACAACAGGTTAAGAAATAAACAGTCTGGAAACTTGTGAGGCGTGACGGAGGGATCAGTAATTCTTGTCCTTATCTCTATGCCATCAGGTGTGATTTGAGACCCTCTCAGTTCACACATAGTGTGAAATTAAACTATGATGAATATCTAGTCCATTCTGCAGGGTTTGAAATTTTTGCATTAACTTACATTCCCATTCCTTCCTCTCCCGTTGTGTCTTAAAATGTCCCATTAAAACCACAGTGCAGCCAATTGGAGATCAGTTCTGCTGTTATTAATGGTGAATCTGTGTGAATTCATGCGCTGGCTGAGTCTCTGCCCTGTTTTCCCCCACATAGAGGCCTGTGCTGGGACATTGCACACACATAATCAGATACACCACATTGGAAGATCTGCAGGAAAATGTCCCCCTAATTCTATGCCAGACTGTTTATTTCTTGACCTGTTGTAAATGACTTCTCTACTTATATTACATTTTGTTATTTTTAAAGATTCTCAGTTTCTTTGAAGGTCCAGGTCTTTTGTGTATAAAATGTCTGTGAATTTTCAGTTTTTTGTGTAACTCCATGTATGAAAAAGAGAGCTAATACTCTCGAAAGCTCATCATAAAATATACTCAGTCTCTAAAAGGTATCGCCTGATTTCTTAACTCTTCTACTACTTTCTATGGCTAACACGATACAATATTATACTTATATCATGCAAAAAAGATTTTTTAACCAGTCGGGGGAATCAAATGCTTATGATAGTGAACCGGTCAGGTGTTTTATTGTTCCTCTGAGAGCAGGGTATGATACAGGGAGAGGAGCTAAGCTCTCTGATCTACTGTAGGTTTATGATTTGATGCTGAATTTAAGAAGCAGAGAAAATCTTAAAAGTGAAACTGAAATACTGCTTATTCTACCCACATACAGTGATTAACAGCTTACCCTGTGTGTACAGAGCAAACTGTCAATCACTGTATGTGGGCAAGGTCAGCAGGACTCCCATTGTCTGTTAAGGAGTCCGGTCGTGATTTGCACTGCTTTTACTCAGAAATCCTGCTCCAAATCATAATAACCTTTACAGTGGTGGCCAAAAGTATTGGCACCCCTGCAATTATGTCAGATAATACTCAGTTTCTTCCTGAAAATGATTGAAATTACAAATTCTTTGGTATTATTATCTTCATTTAATTTGTCTTCAATGGAAAACCACAAAAAGAATTGTCAAAGCCAAATTGGATATAATTCCACACCAAACATAAAAAAGGGGGTGGACAAAAGTATTGGCACTGTTTGAAAAATCATGTGATGCTTCTCTAATTTGTGTAATTAACAGCACCTGTAACTTACCTGTGGCCCCTAACAGGTGTTGGCAATAACTAAATCCCACTTGCAGCCAGTTGACATGGATTAAAGTTGACTCGACCTCTGTCCTGTGTCCTTGTGTGGACCACATTGAGCATGGAGAAAAGAAAGAAGACCAAAGAACGATCTGAGGACTTGAGAATCCAAATTGTGAGGAAGCATGAGCAATCTCAAGGCTACAAGTCCATCTCCAAAGACCTGTATGTTTCTGTGTCTACCGTGCACAGTGTCATCAAGAAGTGTAAAGCCCATAGCACTGTGGCTAACCTCTCTAGATGTAAAGCCCCTGGCACTGTGGCTAACCTCCCTACATGTAAAGCTCATGGCACTGTGGCTAACCTCCCTAGATGTAAAGCCCCTGGCTCTGTGGCTAACCTCCCTAGATGTAAAGCCCCTGGCACTGTGGCTAACCTCCCTAGATGTAAAGCCCCTGGCTCTGTGGCTAACCTCTCTAGATGTAAAGCCCATGGCACTGTGGCTAACCTCCCTAGATGTAAAGCCCATGGCACTGTGGCTAACCTCCCTAGATGTAAAGCCCATGGCACTGTGGCTAACCTCCCTAGATGTAAAGCCCCTGGCACTGTGGCTAACCTCCCTAGATGTGGACGGAAAAGAAACATTGACGAGAGATTTCAACGCCAGATTGTGCGGATGGTGGATAAAGGACCTCGACCAACATCCAAACAAGTTCAAGTTGCCCTGCAGTCCGAAGGTACAACAGTGTCAACCCGTACTATCCGTCGGCGTCTAAATGAAAACTGACAGTATGTTAGGATACCCAGGAATACACCACTTCTTACCCCGAGACATAAAAAAGAAAGCCTAAAACTTTTTGGAAGAATGTTCTCTGGTCAGATGAGACAAAAGTAGAGCTATGTGGGACAAGGCCTCAACAGAATTTACAGGAAAAAAAAAAGGCATTCAAAGAAAAGAACATGGTCCCTATAGTCAAACATGGCGGAGGTTCCCTGATGTTTTGGGGTTGCTTTGCTGCCTCTGGCACTGGACTGCTTGACCATGTGCATGGCATTATGAAGTCTGAAGACTACCAACAAATTTTGCAGCATAATGTAGGGCCCAGTGTAAGAAAGCTGGGTCTCCCTCAGAGGTCATGGGTCTTCCAGCAGGACAATGACCCAAAACACACTTCAAAAAGCATTAGAAAATGGTTTGAGCGAAAGCACTGGAGACTTCTAAAGTGGCAGCAATGAGTCCAGACCTGAATCCCATAGAACACCTGTGGAGAGATCTCAAAATGGCAGTTTGGAGAAGGCCCCCTTCAAATCTCAGGGACCTGGAGCAGTTTGCCAAAGAAGAATGGTCTAAAATTCCAGCAGAGCATTGTAAGAAACTCATTGATGGTTACCAGAAGCAGTTGTTCGCAGTTATTTTGGCTAAAGGTTGTGCTACCAGGTATTAGGCTGAGGGTGCCAATACTTTTGTCCGGCCCATTTTTGAAGTTTTGGGTGAAATGATCAATGATTTGATTTTTGGTTCATTCTCTTTTGTGTTTTTTCATTGCAAGCAAAATATATGAATATAATAATACCAAAGAATTTGTGCTTGCAATCATTTTCAGGAAGAAACTGGGTATTATCTGACAGAATTGCAGGGGTGCCAATACTTTGGCCACCACTGTATATATCCGAGCTCGGCTTCTTTCCCGCTATCGCATTCCTCTCTCTGATAGAGCAGTATAAACCACCTGCCTGGTTCCTTTTAAGCATCCCTTCACCTCTTATAGTGAAGGGAAGGAGCAGACGTCTTGTATGCCAGCAGCACTTCTCTGGCTGAGAGTACCATGAACTAACATGCCAGCTTTGTCTTCATCATTTACAGTGGGAATTGTATGTACATTTTTGTACAGCATGTTCTTTTGCTCTGTGTGATTTTTATGTGTTAAGACTGGACAGCACAAACCCATTTTATGTAGCGCATTATAGGTTTGGTCAAACAGTTCTCATTATTATATCCCTGTATTTTAGCTAAAAGAAAACCAATGAGCATAGGTTTTTTTCAGCAAAAGCAATGCTACTTTAAAGAGGTTGTCCTCTAAAAACAACCCCTGTCCATATACACAATGGATATTGGGACACTGTGCTATGAGAAAGAGGAGATAAGCTGACAATTGGTAACTACTCTACATTGAGACACTTCTCGGCAAGAACACCTTAAAGTGGGATTTAAATTTTGATCTCCGAATGCCCCATCCCAAAGCTGGAGCACATATATTTGGCTATTTATGGATCTACAATGTGATAATATGTAAGTGTAGGGGAAAGTGGTTTTTCATGTCTGCATTTCACTCACCCCTCCTCCCTGTGCTTGTGTTACTGGGTTGCCCTCCAGTGCTCCATGGGTGGTATAGGCTCTGGTGATTGACAGCTCAGGTCAGTGGTGTTGTGTTGGTGTCCTTACACCGCTTTCCTGAACAGGTGTGCTCCTGAGACTGCAATGGAAATTTTGGATTTTTTTTAGCACTCTTCTGCAGACCCAGCACTGGTTCAAAACGGTGGCAGTAAGGGTATGTTCATACGGCTTACTTTGCCGCGTATTTGTGCGCACATTTCACCGCAAATTGTGCTTTATACGTGGCGAAATGTGCACCGTACTTACGGTAATTCATAGCTCTCATAGAGAGCTATGAATTATGCGTCGTTTCCCCTGGCATACAATGCGATCGTATTGTACGCCGTGGGAGAGAAGTGACATGTCAATTGTTAGCGAAGCTGATCAGCACGTGCTTCCAAAACACCCGGTGTATTGCGGCACATACTGTACACGTCCCAATACCCCATGTGAACATACCCTAACTCGCCTACGTGACTAAGACAGCTCGTGAGGGCAGCTGAGACGATTCTGTCCCTAGATAGAAAGGATATCTGCAGGATTACAGCAAGCCTGGCACCGCTGCCGAAACACAGAAGGGGTTAATATCCTTGGAAACCATCTCGGTAAACATGCAGGAGAAAGAACCTGCTGTATCTTTGAAATGAAGCAAAATCCGAACAGAAATATTTACAGCTAATCTGTGAGTTGGTAAAACCACAGGTGTTCATTTTTTTCTTCATTGACTCCCTCTTCAACCACATTGAAAACAAAATTCTAGCTCTTCTATCCTTTTCAGCAAGAAAAAGCATAAGAGCAATAAGCGAAAGAGAGATGAATCTAAAGAAGATGCCCTGGATATTGTTGGTGAGTAAAGATGGGACCTTTTATTGATTTTATTTTTATAGATCTATCATTTGTCATGAGATCAGTGGAATCGTCATTTAAGAGACGTGATTAAACTTCCCGTAATGAATGACGAGCGAGTTCTTTTATGTCTAATTGGGAGGATGTGGAGCAGTTTTCCACCTCAACATTACTGAGAATGGGTCAGGTCAGACTTAGGCTATTGCTGGTAGCTGAGATATGCAGGAAGCCTTTTATCCTGTGCAACCTGCTTTTTAAATTAGGTTGTCCCGTATGTAAGACAGCAGCAACCTTTTACTATGACCACATTAAGTCTTATGTATGTTCACACGGCTTATTTTGGCATGCATTTTGCCGCATATTGCGCTTTATACACGGCGAAATGCGCACTGCAATTACGGTAATTCATAGCTCTCATAGAGAGCTATGGATTACGTATCGTCTCCTCACACGTACTATACGATCGTACTGTACGTGCGGGGAGAGAATTGACATGTAATCGCCGCGAACAATGCATATCAATGGGGTCGGCGGGCTTCTGGCCCCCCGTGCTTTGGAAAGACACGCTAATCAGCGCGTGCTTCTAAACCACCCAGCGTATTGTGGCGTGTGCTCCATATGAACATACCCTTACAGTTTGTTTAGTTTTGTGAATTTTTATGACTGCCAAGACACTAAATAACCAAGGCTGTCTAGTCCTCAATAGAAAAAGCACTGCTGTGTTTGATGCTCCTCAAGGTCTGTGCTAGGACACCTTACATTTTGGGAAAAATAGGTAGTACACATATTAGAACACACGGTTTCAAGATGCAATACAACAGATTTACTATTTGTCTCTTCCTTACATCTGACATACAGTTACATCAAGATGGTGGATGAGGAGTATGTGAACTACATTTGCTCTATTTCCTGACGGTTTACGCTATTCCTGCAGAACTTAAAAGTGTCATCTTCAAAGTTTTTGAGTGAAGCAGGGAAAGCGTATACTTCTGGGAAATAGAACAAAGGTAGTCCACATAGGACTATGTTTGCTCTATTGATCACCATGGGGCCATAGCCGCTACGTCGCAGTATCTATCTGGGTACCTTTTTTCACAATACCACAACGGATACCTCAGACATAGTCCATAATGCCTTGTGAAAGGCCCCTTCAAACAGTTTTCATCTCCTGCTTGTTTACACAAGCTTCTCCAGTTACTGGCCACCTTTCTCTACTCAAGCAGTGGCCGGGCTGAGGACATAGCTCCCTTCTGTGTCTTACAAGCCTCTGATCTTCTCTTTTTACTGAGAAAATTTTAGCCATTAAAGTTACTGACCTGGGAGCAGCCTTGTACCATCATGTCAAGTCTGCAGAGCAGATTTATGTGTATTTACTTCAAATATATCCAAATCATTCAGCAACTAACAGTGTGTCTTGGCAGCATGCAAGTTTCCTCTCATGTCAAATACAGCTCAGCTAGCTCATATTTATAGCCAGACATCCTGCTTGGGTAGCGTAATTGTTTTTCACAGAAAAATAGGACATTATTTACTCAAAAAACACATAAAAGGCTGGACTAGAGGCAACACAGGCCCCAATGCTACTTGGTAAAGCTAAACAGGTGCAGGTAATTGCTGAGCAGTAGTTCACGCACCTCTCCACTAGGGGAACAATTAGATGATGAAAGCTACACATTGAATTAATACCTGTTCACACCAGTATGCAGAAAAGCCACAGTATAATACATGGGGAGATTGCATAAATACAAAAATATGGATAACACAACCACTCACACGCCTTCTATGCATGAGGGGGTGGTTGCTGGTATTATAATTGCATATAGATAAGACGATACAAAAGGGTGCCATTAATAATTACGTGTGGTGCATCATGCTGGCTTACAGCCTATTATGCCACTACTATTCGATTGGGCGGGCTGCCCAGCACTTTTTAGGTGTCCAAAACAAAATACAGACACCCTTTGCTCCACAGTACTTTTGGGCAAAAAAATGACGTATTGGAAAAATATCAAATGAGGTATTAGTTGATACAGTGGCCACTATACGCAAGCCTCGTCAAGGCTCCTGATTACTTGCGAGTCCTTACACTAACCATTTACAAAAAAATGGTGCACCACACATATCTGCAATCTCGTCATACATAGAAGGCGTGTGAGTGGTTGTCTTATTAGTATTTATGCAATATCCCCATGCATTATACTGTGGCTTTTCTGCATGCTGGTGTGAACAGGTATTAATTCAATGTGCAGTTTTTCATCATCTAATTGTCCCCCTAGTGGATGGGTGTGTGAGCTATTGCTCAGCAATTACCTGCAGCTGTTTATCTTTCCCAAGTAGCACAGGGGCTTGTGTTGCCTTCTACTGGGTTCAGTCTCTAGTCCAGCCATTGAGCTGTAAGTATGGCCGTTGTTGTGTAATTGTTTTTCACAACCCTTCCATTTGTACCTGTAAAAGGCACAGTTAGGAATAGGAACTAGCACAGCTGAAATACCAGTCACTATTGTAGACCTACCCACAGCCTGCACAGGAAGTGTCAGCCTGAAACGGATGGGAAGAGTGAAAACCGCTAGATGGGGCAACCCCATTAAGTAGAATTGATTCTTTGGGTTAGACGCTTTTTTACTTTATACTGTGAGTTCTGCATTACAGGTTTTTCTGTTGTGGGATGTTTTTCACTTTTTTTACCATTCCACTAGATCCTCAGCTACTTTCTTAGATCCCCTTCAATCCTGTTATGTGATTTTTTTCTTTTCTGTGATGTATATTTACTCACAAGCCTTTATTGGTAAGTGATTATTTTACACTGTGATTGTGTATCTGCTTATTTCAGGAAATTGGTGGGTGGTGAAATGCTTTGGTGACCTTTCGGGCACAGTGGCTATTGAAATGGACAAAGGAGCTTACATCCATGCACTTGATTCTGGTCTTTTTTCATTTTGAGCCCCACACAAGGGTGAGCATTTAGTTTTTGATCTTGCGGCATTCCTTCATAAGCATGTTGGTCAGTGCGTGCTCTGTGTAACTCACAATGCTTAGATTATCTTGATGAAGCACGACGCGACCCGTTATTAACAAAATGTACTTGTTATATTCTAGTCCTACTAAGTCAAATGAGTTGTCACAATAAGAGAAGTTTTTATTTCATTGATTTTACTAGTTCAAATGGACATTACACAGGCAGCCTAACCACTGGCTATTTGTTGGAGTTGATAGTTGTTCAAAAAGACAGGCTCTTTTTCTGGATAAAGGGAATCTGTCTGCAATTATTTATTTTTTTTAATTATTAAAATAAGCCCCTGATTCCTATTCTTTTCTTCTTAGCTGTTTTTATTTTCTGATTGTAGATTTCTCAATTCAGTCGTCTGTATATGATTGTTCCATGCCACACTGGTAACTATTTCTGCACTATATTTTTATGGCAATACTTCAATAAAATTTTTTTGCTATTTTATCATACTCCAGTGCCGACCATTTGGACTTCTTTTACCTACATATGATTGTGGGGACAGCATTATTGGTTGCACTGCTTTAACAGCTGTCAGAGAGATCCTTTACAGCATCTTCATGTACATAGGAGCCTTAAGACTGACTCAGTCCCATTGACTTCTATAGGAAAGTTTTCTAGGCATGATTTGTGACCTGGGAAGAAGTCAGTGTGCAGGGAGGAGTAGAGGGAGACCTGAGACATCTCCTATTGTGACTGGTGGATCCTGTGTTATCTATACACATTGGTGTCACATTTCAGTTTGACCCTGCTTGTGCTGATAATGAGCAGACTACTGAAAATCTCTTTCTACAGAAGAGGAAGTGTCAGACTATTATTAGACCTAGTGAAAACTGAAGGATTTAAGAATTAGTAAAAAATATTGAAAGTGATATGGAAAATTGAAAAATACATAACCAGAAATTCCTACAAAAAAATGTTTAACATAAAAACGTTAGTTAAACAATAAGTAATTTTTTGATGACACATTCCCTTTAATAAGCCTGGTCACTTATTACCTAGTTGCCCATTCACTTTAATGGGCTGCATGTAAACCAATGTGTTTTTTGTGGATATCACCAGTAGCTTGCTTGGAGCTTAAGTGATGACAGGATGGGTTTTGTTGATGAGATGACCCCTTTCAATTCCTTCTGACCAAGGCAGGAAGTTATTAACACAAAGTACCATACATATGTGTTCACACGGTGCAGGCTCAGAAACTGATCATATAATATCAGCAGTGAGTGTCAGCTGCCAGGATCAGAGCTACCTACCAGTGAGTGTCAGCTGCCAGGATCAGAGCTACCTAGTCATTTAACCTTTTATCATGTAAGTATGTCACCCCATTGGCACTCACAGGTAACCACACTGTAAAATTATGATGTTATTTATCCTATGCAATAAATACCCACGAAAAATTGGAAAACATGGCCAAAATTGCTGTTTTTATATTTATCCTGCCTCCCAAACACAGTATAAAAAGTATCAAAAGGTGATATGTACCCCAAAATGGTGGTGGTAAAAAAAACAACTCAGCTCATTCTAGAAAAAAGCCCTCACACAGCTTTTTTATGTTATGGATCTTTGAATGCAGCAACATAGAAAACTTCTTTGTGTCTGTTATTGTGCAAAATTACTAAAACATTAACTCCACCAACATCTGATGTAACTGTACACCATTATGTTGGTAAGGAAGTATGGAGCAGACTTGAAGACCCCGCTCCATACACGGTCAGTACGGAACCTGCCTTCATCAGTGGGGAACGGAGAGAACTCAGATCGTGGTCGTTTAACCATTTAGATGCCATGGACACTTCAACCCTGGCATCTAAGCCATTAGAAAATAGTCTGGTGCTACAGGTGTGGTGATACCAGACTTTCCAGAAGCTGTGTTTTTATTCATGTTTCGATTCTCACAATCTTCCTACAAAGAATCCTTAACTAGTCACCTTCTCCAGGCAGCTAAAACAGTTATTCCCAGGCGATGGCGCCAGACCTCACCTCCCTCCGTGCAGGAATGGATTGAGGAAGTCTCTTTTCTCTACCGGATCGAGGAATTTATAGCACGCTCTCCAGAGGATGCTGTTAGGTTCCTCCACACGTGGAGGCATTTAAAGGTCTTTTGGGATAGGGGCTGCTCGGTTGGGATCGGGCCCTTGGCATTGTTTTCTTTTTAAGTTCTATTTCTCTCTCTTCGCTGCATTTCCTCCTTTTTCCCCCTTTGAGATCCGACCGACCTATTAGTTCTTACCCTACCCACCCCCCTTTTTTTTTGTCTTATTTCTTATATGCTTGGCAGTCACATTGTCAATTCACTGTATCAGCTGCTTTCTGGTAAAGAATAAAGACTCTTTTGTCATTTTGATCGTGCCTTCTCATGCCTCATTTTGTGGTTTGACTGCAAATGTTGCTTACTTTGCTGTTATGTTATATGAAAATTGTTCAATAAACATTAAGTTTAAAAAAAAAAAAAAAGAAATAAGAAAATAGTCTGGTGCTTTATAACCCTGCCAAAAATTCTCTGCCTCAGTAAGGTTAAATCGAAGTGTATAGATTAGGTATTGGCATAATCATACTGATCAACAGTATAAAGTTATCGTGTAATAAAAAACAAAACCAGAAAATCAGTGGTTTCTTTCCAAAATTGTTCAAAATGATAAATTATACATACCCCCAAATTGTGCAAAGAGAGCATTGGAATGTCCTGTAAAAGGCAAACCCTCATTTGGCTACATTATTGTGAGTCTTGAAATACAACAATTTTTTGGGGGGGCTGGGGGAAATGGGAAGTTGGGATCTTATTATGAAAAAGTAATATAACCATATAAAACATAACCTTAAAAAGGCTACATAAATTTGGTACCACCAAAACAATACTGAAAGAATCAAGCATGTCATTTAATACCGCATAGTAATACCTTAACAAAAAAAAAAAACTATTGAGCCTGTATTTGAGAAAACAAGTTTATACCCATACTTCCTCCTGTTCATGACCAATTCCAGATAGCAATGCAACACTATAGCACGTAAGGATAATTTTATAATATACCTTTTTATTAGAATAATTAAGGAGCAATCTAGTAATAAACTAGTACAGTGTGGCAGTAATCCAATCTCTCTCCATTGTCGAGTTTCTATATGCTGTCCGGTTGTCTATGAATATTTTTCCTATATTTTATTATCGGGTATAGACCATTATGAAAAGTCTTCTCTGTTGCAACTTATCACTTGTGGTATTACTTTAAATTGTAAGATAAATATTTTATATCCTACCTTCCAGATAATGACGGTCCAGCTCCCCCTGAACAGTTCACAGCTATTAAACTATCAGACTCAAGGTAATTAAATATGCTGGGGCCACATTGATATGTACATAAAACCTTATTGAGGCATATTTTATGTATTTAATTATTAATACTTCATTCATTTTAAGGATTGCACTGAAGTCTGGATATGGGAAGTACCTTGGAATAAATTCAGATGGCCTAGTCATTGGTCGTGCAGATGCAATCGGTGCTAGGGAGCAGTGGGAGCCTGTGTTTCAAGATGTAAGCTCTACAATCTAGTTTGAATCTTAAATGCTTATGATCTTTACAATGAATCTCCAACTTTCCATCATGTTCATTTAAGATCCAAAATTCTTCACTGAGTACTTTCATTATGTTTATAGTAACAATTCCTCTGTTTTTCAGATACAGAGCTTCAAATCTCCTTCATAGACATATCTTTAAACATAACATTCTAGCTGCCTAATACCACCCCTAGGATGAACTTTCTTCATACTGTCTTATGATTGAGAAATCAAAGGATTTGGACATTTTTGTACTTCATTTATTATACTGTTTCACTTGCATCCTAAGTGCAACATCAAAAGAGGGTGCTCCCACCATGGACCAGAGGTGGAACCTACACCTATCACACTTAAATGGCATATCCTATCAATATGCCATCAAGATACATGGTCGGAACACCCCTTTTAATAAAAATTTCTGGATAATCCTCAGTGAAAAGTTCCTACCATATTGCTGCTTCACCGTTTGTATCATGCTCTTGACATTTTCAGCATGCTGTTGAGATGGCAGCAGACAGGGACAGAAGATTCAACACAGCAGATCAGAGGAGGAAGAGAGCATCCAAGAAGGGCAGCTCACACAGACTGTATGCTATCGGAGGGTAGAAAGGGTGGAGAACACATACAGCACACCCTGCAGGGGAGGGAACAGGAATCACATAGGTTGTATATCTGTAGATAGAAAAGAAACCATGGCATACAAGGACCCACACACTCCTCTGCATCAGTGTTAGCACTAGGGGGAATGTTGGTGGTTAGCATTGATGCCTTGCAGCGCTGGGGTTCTGGGTTGGAGTTTGTATATTCTCCACACCTCTTCTGGGTTCTCTAGTTTCCTCCCATATTCCAACAACATAGTGGTACAGTAACTGGCAGTATCTATAAAATTGGCCCGATATATGTTTGTATGAGAGAGATTAAATTGTAAGCCCTACTGGGGACAAAAACTGATGGAGTTGATGGCCACCTCTACATAGTGCTATGGAATATGTTTACGGGAAGTAAGCAACATAAAAATTCAATAGTTGGCTGCAGAAGGGAAAATCTGAGCAGGAATGAAGCTTTGCTGATACAAGAGAGCTAGTAAAAGGCAGCAGCATCCTGGACACACAGAGGTCACATCCAGCAAGTATTACAGGGATGGTCATGTCCACACGAGAAAAGTCTGAAAATAGAAGCAGGCTGTAAACTAAATATCAGTGAGTCTGAAAATAAATGAATGTAGAAGTAGAGATTGCTGCCTGAAATTAAGTGCAACTTTCTTAACACAAAGTAACAATTATCATAAGTAATGTATTTTTCTATGGCAGAGATGTCTGCAGCTTTTTTTTGGACACAGAATTTTGATCATAATTAGATAAATAAGTGGTATTCAAAGGCAGACATTAATTTTAATATATATGCTATTGTCCCTCAAGTTACAATACTAATACTAAAACTACTTTTCGGTACTGAAATCCCTAAAATAATAACCCAAGCAGATAAAGTAAATCATAGCTGCTAAAAGCCATAAATTACAGTGTGCAATGAGAGCAGGAACAACTTTGGGGTTCTGTACTATACATAACATGTGCCAGAAATTAAATAATAGTCATCCTCACTTAGGGTGTTTAAAGGAACAGCTCATACTGACACCGGTAGAGAGCAGTGTAATACATGTAGTATTGTATGAGATGCTACTATTGTATGAGATGACACTGTCGACCATTCCCTCCTGCTACAAATCCTCTCCTCCCTCGGCATCACAGACTTGGCCCTTTCCTGGATCTCCTCATACCTCACTGATCGGACATTCAGCGTCTCTCATTCTCGCTCCACCTCCTCACCCCGGCCTCTCTCTGTCGGTGTCCCCCAAGGGTCAGTCCTGGGCCCACTACTCTTCTCTATCTACACCCTTGGCCTCGGTCAGCTCATAGCCTCACATGGCTTTCATTACCACCTGTATGCTGACGATACCCAACTCTACATCTCCGGCCCAGACGTCACTTCTCTACTCTCCCGGATCCCTGACTGTCTGTCCTCCATTTCCTCCTTCTTCTCCTCACGTCTCCTAAAACTAAATGTAGAGAAAACAGAACTCATCATCTTTCCACCATCCAACTCTACCCCTGCCCCTGATCTCTCTATTACAGTCAATGGCTCCACACTCTCACCGGTCCCGCAAGTCCGCTGCCTTGGGGTAATCCTCGACTCCGCTCTATCTTTCAAACCGCACATCCAAACCCTTACCTCTGCCTGCCGCCTCCACCTGAAAAACATCTCTCGCATCCGCTCATTCCTCAACTCTGACACTACAAAAATGCTGGTCCATGCCCTTGTCATCTCCCGCCTAGACTACTGCAACATCCTTCTCTGTGGCCTCCCAGCTAGCACCCTCGCTCCCCTCCAATCCATCCTTAACTCTGCTGCCCGTCTTATCCACCTCTCTCCTCGCTACTCCTCTGCCTCTCCCCTCTGCCAATCCCTTCACTGGCTTCCTATTGCCCAGCGCATTAATTTCAAGTTGTTAACCCTGACCTACAAGGCTCTCCATGACCTCTCCCCTCCATACATCTCTGCACTACTCTCCAGATACCTCCCCTCACGCAATCTCCGCTCCTCTCAGGACCTTCTCCTCTGCTCTCCCCTTATCGGCTCCTCACACAACCGTCTCCAAGACTTCTCCCGTGCTTCACCCACACTCTGGAACTCACTGCCCCATCAAATCAGACTCTCCTCCACTTTCACCAGCTTCAAAAGCAACCTGAAAACCCATTTCTTCAGGCTTGCCTACAACCCTCACTAAACTTGTCACTACTTCCTCCACATACATGTCTGCCCCTCACCTCCTGTCTCTTTCCCCCTCCTTGTAGATTGTAAGCCCTCGCGGGCAGGGTCCTCTCTCCCTCTGTCGTGCCAATTGTCATTATCCCTTATCACTGTACTCGTTTGATTTATGTAATGTATGTAACCCCCCGAATGTACAGCGCCCTGGATTCAATGGCGCTCTAAAATACTTAATATTAATAATAAATACTAGACCACCACCTAGTGCATGCAGATGTTTTACCAGTGAAATGTCCTTGCTGATGGACTGTGCCACAGAGCTAGATGGTTTTTGATGTTGTATGCTGAATATGATTTCATGCATGTAGAAAATATGGCCCCTGAGAGTAAGTTAAGGGGCGATTGTATTTATGGTAAATAAAATTGTGCTTGTTAAATATTTGTAGCCCATTATAATGTACAGCTAATAAAGCATCACTCATCACAGTCATCACCTTTTTTTCTGTATTTTATTGTGTTATGTATTCTTCTGATATAAATGCAAATGGATTAAACAGGATTATATTGTTACTTTCAGGGGAAAATGGCCTTACTGGCATCAAACAGCTGTTTTGTCGGCTGCAATGAAGAAGGAGACTTGGTAGCACACAGTAAGACAGCGGGTGAAGAAGAGATGATAAAGGTATTTTGGCTCCGAGTCCTTAAGTTATACTTTCTTTTAAACAAAGTGTATTTTATGAACCAAGGTGTATAAATGTGCTTATGGGCTCACTGCAGTTCTGCACAGTCAATCTGCAGAAATTTCAAATGATAGTCACGTAATGTTTGTAACGTGATTGTGCTGCTGAAAATTGTGGTAGACAACTGCAGATAATTTCATTTTCTTTAGCTCTGAAGCTAAAAGAAGCATTTCTGATAACATAAGAAATACCAGTGCTGTTTACCATTGTCCAGTACATAAATGGCATTTGTAAAATCTAGGATCTCTCCCTTCATAATCATTCTAGAGGGATTTTTTTTCCTGTTCTCTCATGTGCATACAGCTGCCACAGGAAAAAAAATGCATGTTTGCAGCCACTTTTAGGTAAATTGTAGAGGTGAATAGCATGCTGTTTAAGACCGTATCTATGCACTTCTGAATCTCATCAGACAAAAGGGAGTGGCCTCAGTTAAAGTTGGATGTTAATAAAAGGGGAAGAGTCACAAAAAGGCAAATAAGTGGATGCCCTTTGGCTACATCAGATGCTGATGACTGCTTCATTGTAGACAATGCCCTGTGGAACCAGATGATGAATGCCACACAACTCCAGGCGTGTTTAAGGGTCACGTCAGACCATTCGTAACAGTTTACATCTGCGTGCTGCAACAAGGGTACCTGCACGGTACCTGACTTGGCTGATGCATAGCATTCTCCTTGACATCTCCAGCATCATTGGCAGCCATCCACTCTGCTCAGAGTGAATCAACTTTCGTGACTGAACAGCACTGAGGACTAAATGCTCTCTCGCCCATGCAAGATGATGCCTGTGCCTGGTGGTGTGGTCGGGTCGTCAAGCACGAAGACCATGCTGATGTAAACCGTTACGAATGGTCTGACATGACACTTGGTGCCTCTAACCTCAAACATGCCTTAATCGCAGCAGCTAAGGGAAAGACCTAGGGGGCTCCCTCTGTCTCCATCACAGCAGCCACAATATAATCACGACTGACAGTGGTTTCGAAGTGCTTTATTTGCCTAAGAGACTCCCGAGCTGCCTGTGATGTCACGATTTAGGATGTCCACAAAACTGTAATGGCGCCTAAAGAAAATCGTAATGAATATGAGACCCAAAAGTCAAGTAGGTGCTCCTCCTATTCTGAGGCTTGTGGTAGTGCACTAGGGCCACATATGGGATATCTCTAAAAATGGCAGAATTGGGAGAATCAATATTAAGTTGCATTTCCCTGGTCACATCTAATGTGCTCCAGTTAATAATCAATTGAAAATTTTGAAAATTCACCTTCACTTTGCTTTAATTTCTGTGAAACACCTAATGGGTTAATAAACTTCCTAAATTCTGTTTTGAATACTTTAAGGGGTTGTTTCTTAGATGAAGTCATTTATGGGGCTGTGTAACATGCAGGCTCCTCAAAGCCACGTCAGAACTGTACTGGTCCCTAAAAAAAATCTATGTTCCAAATTTTCTTGAAAATGTGAAAATTTACTACTAAATTTCAAAGCCCCCCTAATGTTGTAAAAAATAGACATTTAATGATGCCAAAATACCTTAGGCGTATGGTAGATGCTAGTTATTCCACACAAAATAGTTTATAAAATATCTGTCTTGAACACAGACATTTTTGAACTTTGAAAATATCATACGTAAGGGCTACTCCTTGCTGCTGTCATTGTGTGTGCTTATCTTTTATGTTTTTACGCATTGGACTTAATACATTTTTGCAAATCTTTTTTGGGTTGTGCTGGAAAACCATCCTTTGTTGGGACTATTTATGCTGCTAGCTTGAGTAGATTTCCGTTCACTGTTACACCATTGATGAAGCTGGCTTTACCGGTCTACAAGTAGTCAACACTAAGGGCCAGATGTATGAAAATTGTCTTGGTCTAAAATTCACTTTGTTGCCCATAGCAACCAATCAGAGCGATCCTTTCATTTCATGTAGTGCTCTGAAAGAATAAAAGGGGCGCTCTGATTGGTTGCTATGGGCAACAAAGTGAATTTTAGACCTAGACAGTTTTCATACATGTGGCCCTAAATGTCTAACAACTGGTACAGAGGGATAGAGGACCCACGAAGGCTTACAATCTACTAGTAAAAATTTTCATTAAATGGTATACTTTCTCGCCAATATCATTGGGGGACACTGCACCTTGGTTCTAGGCTCTTGCCCTAGGAGGCTGATACTAGGCAGACAAAACGAGTTGGATCCGCAGTGATGGACTATATCCCTCCTACTGATGCCATGCTGATCAGTTGGTACAAAAGCCATGGCCAAGAGGAAAATCAAAGAAAAGTCTGTTTCCATGGAGAAAAATAGAGGGAGGAACCTATGTCCCCCAATGAATCGGACGAGAAAAGGATTTTAAGGCAAGTACAAAAATCCGATTTTTCTCGCCTATATTGGGGGACACAGCACCTTGGGATGTCCAAGAACAGTCCCAGAGGGTGGGAGCTAAAAACCGGTAACAACTAAAAAATTCATGGGCTGTTGGGGCTCTTAGCACACTGCTGCCTGAAGTACCTTACAGCCAAGGCTTCCGTCAGCCGAGGTCCAGGTATGGATTTGGTAGAACTTAGAAAAAGTATGGACCGAAGCCCAGGTGGCAGCTTTGCATTCCTGTAAAGCTTAAGCTTGATGCCTAACCGACCAGGAGGCCCCAACCGCTCATGTGGAATGAGTGGTGACCCAAAATGGAAGGGGTTCCCTCTTAGACCGATAGGCTTCCGAAATTGCAGACCGGATCCAGCTGGCAATGGTGGCCTTAGGATTTTTGGACGCTAAGTATAAAGCAGGTCCTGAGCGCTTCTTATAATGTATCTGGTTCTTCCCTTATTGTAGATCCGATGCTGTACAGAAAGAGAATCAAAGACGAAAGACGACTTACCTGATGAAGATCGGGGCAACGTTAAACAATGTGAACTCAATTATGTGTGAGTGCGAGAAAACTTAGGCTTTTCAGGAGCTTTGCAAATATTGTCACAAATTCTGTTTTAATTCCTCAACCTCTTGTTCTCTGTTTGCTGTCAGTGAATGAGAACAATCTTATTTACATTCAGAAGCTATAAAAAGACATAGATACCTAGCTCTGCACTCGACTCTGAAGTGGATACAATTGTAAACACATTAAAGAGGTTTTACCGCAATAGAAAATGGCATATTGTGAGGAGATGCCATCATTGTCTGATAGTTGCGAGTCCCACCTCCAGGACCCTTATCTATCACGGGAACGGGCCCCGATTCTCACAGCTCATGGAGAACAGGTTGCTCTTGCGAATGGCTCACCAATCTGCCCTATGGAAGTTATGAGCAGAGTTGAACACACCGGCTGTACTCGGAACTCCCACAGAATAGAATGAAGAGTAAGTGTGCAAGTGCGGTTGGCTCTCCAGTCTGTGCTGTGACTTTTAGGGGCCGGATCCCGAGATATGTGCATGTACCACCTCTGGGACCCGCATCTATCAGACAATGATGGCATATCCAAGCGATATGCCTTAATTTTCTATTGTGGTAAAACCCCTTTAACTCCTTAACGACCACTCACCGTCTTTTGACGGTGTGCATTTCAGGTCGTTCATCTACAGCGACGTCTTTTGGCGTCGCTGCAAACATCAGAGTTACTACACAGCCCTGATCCCAACGCAGCTCGGGGAATGGCTGCACAGTCAGCCCTGGGGACCTAGAGTAGCTCCATGGCTGTCTGTGTAACAAGCCAGTGATCAGGCCAGACTGTGTGATTATAATGTATTAGCATATATGAATATGCTAATACATTACTAAGTGTAAAAAAAAAAAAAAAAGAGTAAAACAGTTCTCCATTCATGGGATTATAAAAAAAAAAAGTGTAATAAAAAAATAAATAATAAAATAAAAATAAATATTTAATAAAAATAATTGTGCATACATTACACACAAAAAAAACCTACACATATTAGGTATCCACACGACCGTAATAACCTGTATAATTAATCTAACAAGTTATTAAGTGTGAAATGTGAATGGTGTAAAAAAAAATGTAAAAAAAATGTAAAAAAAATTCTGCAATTATTTATAAGTGAACTTAAACTATTCCCCCATAAAGTACAACTTGTCTCAAATAAAACGACGCCTCATACAACTGCGTCACTGAAAAAATAAAAAAGTTACAACTGTTTAAACACAAGGAGGCAAAAACTAAAAAAAAAAATGTTCTGGTCGTTAACTACTTTTCAGGCGTTCGGCTTAAGAAGTTAAGCAATGCTATGTGAGCTAAAGAACCTGGACTCCAAACCAATATATTGTATAAAACTGTGAGAAAAATTTGTGCCGATGCATTAACTCACAAGGCATTACCTATGCTGGATAGAATTATTTCACCTCTCCCAGGACTAGATATGTACAGGTTTCAAGCCTCTGAATTTAACCAAGAGGGTTCTCATTCAGTTAGGGTAAAACAAGCTCTTGAAAATGATGAGATTGTAAAACACAGAAGCTTCGTTAACACATACATGTGTTTTTTGCATATTTTTGGGGGGGAAATTTCTGCTATGTTTTCAGAAATGCTCCTTTTACAAATGCACTGACAATGACATTGCGAATGATCTTAGCTTCTCTGCTGTCACCTTGGAGGAGTTATGAGCAGAAAAAGAGTGCTTCTTATAGCAGTCTATGTTCTGTTAGCGGATTGATTATTCAGAGACTGTTGCTTCTCTCTGAAGGTTTATCATCAGATCTTTGTTGCTTATAATTGGAGAAAATCTGATAACTATATTTAGGAAATAGGATTTATATATGAAAATGGTCCCTTGAACTAGTAGAAATCCTCTAGTAAACCTCCTTAGTTAGAAATGGTAGCCATGTTTTATGTAGGTTCTGTCACTCCAATTGAATAAGCACTTGTCAGGTGCAGTAAACAGCCCTTTAAACAAATGGTAGCCTGTGCTACAAGATAACCTCCAGAGTACATCACCTTGTGAGTAATGTCTACATTCCACTTACTGCCTATCTATATTGTGTAGTACGTTAACACCGTACTGAGGTAGTTACCTGGAGGGTTATAGCTGATAGAGATGCTGCTTTTAAATCATTTCCTCACATATTTGACATTAATGATGGCATTTGTCTGCATTATGTTCTCCCCAAAATACAGATTATAAACTAGATACTGTGTAACTAAGATTTGTGAGTGCCAGGTGACAAGGCACAGGCCTTTAGGCAAAGACTTGAGTTTTCAGTTACAGAAAACTGTTAACCCCAAATAAATCTTTCGGTCTTGATGAAATAGAAAGCTTCCTTGGCAAATGTTTCCGCTCTGGGCTGTCTTGTGCCGGTCAAGAATTTTAAACAAAGGATAAAAAATATGTATTAAAAGACGGCATCAGTTGTGAGGTTAAAATGATCTTCTTCAGCAGGTGCTGTTCAAAAACCAGTTTACATATTTGTTCTCTTACTGCCCAGATGGAAGAAATCTCTAACTTGATACAAAAAGCAATTAAACCCAGTTATGAAACTTAACGTTTATTAATCATGACTGTGTTGGCTGGTATCCCTAGTCATGTTTTCAGACATAGACTTACAACGTAGCTACTCTCGAATGGCACTAAGAAAACCATTTTTGGCACTCTTGAAGGGATATGATTTGCATACTTTTTTCCCATGATGCATTGCCTGTGAGACACTGTACAACAGCTAAATCTGCTCCAAGAGCACCTCCTCCGCAAGCATTTTTATAACGTATTGTGTGCTCTATGAGTAAATTTAGTATATGGCTGAAGGCACCCTCCCCCTCTCTCCCTCCAAAAGCAAAAACATTTTGAATGTATTTCCACCATTTCAGGTGTCAATTGTTCCCTCCCTCCCTCAACCAGGCATCAGTCGTCATGCACTCTTAAGCACACACTCCACTTTCTTCTCTCCCCTCCTCCTCCTCCAGAGAAGGTCGCTGAGCACTCCTGTCGCACTACACTCTGACCCTTCCAGGGACAGTCGCTATGCACTCTTGTGCCACTCTCATTTAGCCCCCCTCTCATGGGCAGTTGCTATGTTTTCTTGCCCTACCCCTGTTAGGGCAACCCGGGTGGCACTGAGCACATTTGCCCCACCCCCTCCTGTTCCCAAAGGACAGTCTCTGTGCGCTCCCACCCCCATTTTGGCTTCCTAGGGGATAGTCACATAGAGTGGGGAAAATAACTATTTGATACACTGGCGATTTTGCAAGTTTTTCCACCTGCAAAGATGGACGAGGTCTGTAATTTGTATCATCGGTACACTTCAACAGTGAGAGCATTTTATTGCATGAAATGTTTGAAGTGTTTGATACAATAGAAAAAAAAAGACCTTAATATTTGGTACAGAAACTTTTGATTGTAATTAAAGAGGTCAGATGTTTCTTGTAGTTCTTGACCAAGTTTGCTCATTCCTCCATACAGATCTTATCCAGATCTTTCAGGTTTCAGAGCTGTTGCTGGGCTACATTGAGTTTCAGCTGCCTTCAAAGATTTTCAATTGGATTCAGGTCTGGAGACTGGCTAGCCCACTCCAGAACCTTGAAATGCTTCTTATGGAGCCACTCCTAAGTTGCCATGGCTGTGTTTCGGGTCATTGTCCTGCTGGAAGCCCCAGCCACAACCCATCTTCAATGCTGTTACTGAGGGAAGGAGATTGTAGTCCAAAATCTTGCAATACATAGCCCCATTCATCCTCCCTTCAATACTGTTCAGTTGTCCTGTCCCCTTTGCAGAAAGACACTCTAAAGTATCATGTTTCCACCCCCATGCTTCACGGCTGGGAAGGTGTTCTTGGGGCTCTACTCATCCTTCTTCTTCCTCCAAACATGACAAGTGGAGTTGATACCAAAAAGTTCTATTTTGGTCTCATCTAACCACATGACCTTCTCCCATGCCTCCTCTGGATCATCCAGATGGTCATTGGTGGACTTCAAACAGGCTTGGACATGTGCTGGCATGAGCAGGTGGGC
The DNA here is from genome assembly GCA_025379985.1 of Phyllomedusa bahiana. Taxonomy (NCBI): domain Eukaryota; kingdom Metazoa; phylum Chordata; class Amphibia; order Anura; family Hylidae; genus Phyllomedusa; species Phyllomedusa bahiana. The sequence continues at coordinate 77,288 of JAODAL010000699.1, forward strand.
CTTTCGTGCCTGGCAAGATTGTAATCCATGATGACACAGTGTGTTACTAATGGTAATCTTTGAGACTGTGTTCCCAGCTCTTTTCATGTCATTGACCAAGTCCTCCCGTATAGTTCTGGGCCGATTCTGAAATTCTCTGAATCCTCCTTACCCCAACAGGTGAGATGCATAGAGCCCCAGGCAGAGGAAGATTTAAAAACCTCTTGTGTTTCTTCCATTTTCTAATAATTGTGCCAACTCTTGTTGCGTTCTCACCAAGCTGCGTGCCTGTTGTCCGGTAGCCCATCCCAGCCTTGTGCAGGTCTACAATTTTGTCCCTGGTGTCCTTAGGTTTGTGAGAGCCAGAATTCTTGTTGGTTGGTAGATGATGAGATATTTATTTCATGCAGCAAAATGCAAATTTATTATTTAAAAATTCTGCAATGTGATTTTCTGGATTTTTTTTGTGAAGAGGGCCTCAGAAGGACAAACAGGAGGCTGCCTGTGTTCTTTGGACTAGACATAGTGATTGTATCTGCTGCTGATTCATTTTAGGCACTTTTATTTTGCAGGAAAAAATTTCAAAGTTTTCAGGACCATAAAATAAAAGTAAGCAAGGAGGACAAAAAGGAGCTGAAGAAGGCCAGAAAAGACGGGTCTTTCCATGAAGCACTTTTGGACAGGTGAGTCATGGGATATTAAATGTTTTCAAGCTACCATGAAAATATAAAAGGTATTTACATAAGTATCCTAGCCCTGGGGGTAGCTGTGAGTCTGACTCTCTTAATCAATGGGACGTGATCAATAGAGGTTTTAGCTATTCCATTTAAACAATTATTCTCATTCAATTACACAAGCAAAAATCTTGAAAACAGTACAGTCCCGCTTATGTGTTACTTTCACACTAAAGACTGATATTTCCTATTCTGGTCTTTAACCAAATGAAGTCATTAAAGAAATATGCAACAAATTAATTGAGGCACAGGCCTCTTAATCAATTTGCTGCATCTGTGACTTTGTCACCTTCTGGTATTAATTGTAGTAAATCTGTTGGGTTCATAGGCCACACCTAACGTTCTAAGGGGAACATGAGCCAGTTCTGTCTATAGTAATTGGTGAAATAACGACGCTGGTGATGGCAGCTCACACTCCAGAGCACCTCTATTATATGCCTGTCTGACTTCTACCACGTCCTAATGATTTATCTGCTCTTAACTTTGATTAGTTTATTACCACTTCCTTGTAAAGTTGCCTTCCTAGCTTAATTACTACTCTGAGTTTTAAATTGAGTTTTCCGTTTACTGGATGAAATATTCGTATGCTATTGCTAGTACAAAAAGGTAGCAATATCTTAATACATTCCATATACAGTGGATTGTAAAAGTATTCATATCCCTTGAACTGTTCCTCATTTTTTAATATTACAGCCAGACACGTGAATATATTTTGTGATTGAGCAATACAAAGGAGCAAGTATTTATGTAAATAAAATATGTGCTTGTTCAAATTTTTGCATATTTACACTGAAAAGTGTGGCGTGCATATGTATTCAGCCCCTCTGAGTCAATAATTTGTAGGCCCACCGTTAGCTGCAATGACAACTACAGCCTGTTGGGGGATGTCTGTAAGGGTATGTTCACACGGCGTGTTGGATGCATTTTGGCTGCAGCAGGATCGCACCTTATAGTTTATTATAGGGCTCCTGCTACGTCTTTCGGATCAAGAATTGACTTGTCAATTCTTAGAATGGATCCGAAAGACGGAATTAAACACGCATAGGTGATCGCTCGTCTGAACGCCGATGCATGTTTTAAATTGCGAGCAGTGTAAAATCACACCGCTCATTGTTAGATGTGTGTTTGGGTCCGTCTAGATGTACCCAGATACGCATCTAAGAATATATATTCACAGGGACCCAACACGCCGTGTGAACAGACCCTAACAGCTTTGCACAGCTAGAGGCTTGAATTTTTGCTCATTCTTCATTGTAAAATTGCTCTAGCTCAGTCAGATTGATTGTTGAACGTTTGTGAACATCATTTTTTAAATCCTCTCACAGTTTCTCAATGCGATTTCTGTTTTGTTTTTTTTTTTTTTTTAAACACATGAATATGATTTGATTTAAACCATTCCATTGTATCTGGGATTGAAGTTCAATGAGCCCACACTCTGCTTTCTTGCCAATATGACAATATGATGATACAAATGTACATCAGATGCCGGGAAGGGGTTAATATAATTTGGTACACAACTTCTAAAGGGTTGTTCCGGGATATAAATATCTCAAAACCTAGGCACACATTAGAAAAATAAATTCTCCTGTTATGTAAGGGTATGTGTACACTGTGCTTCAGGCTTCTGTAAGGCTATGGTCACATGGCATATTTGCAGGGCATGCTTTGGGGCGTAATTACGCTTCAATGCGCCTGAAGTATGCCCTGCAAATACGATAAAATCGTAGCACTCATTGAGCGCTATGATTTTACAGTGTATTCCACAGCACGTACTACGCGCTCATCAAAAGAAGTGACAAGTCTCTTATTTCCAACGCTTATGTACCAAAGAAAGGGGGGTTGATTGTGGGCCAGGTGGGAGCGCTTTAGAAGTACGCATACTTCCCCCAGCAGGTGTACAGTGGCGTGCATGGTACACACCACTATATGCCGTGTGGACCCGGCCTCAGTCAGATACCAGGAGTTCCTTATGATGTACGCCTCTGTACAGCATAGTTGAAAACTTTTTTTTCTTCTTTGGCAGGATGTATCTATATAAAAAAGCAAAGCACGTCATTTAAGGCGACTCTGGTGGGTGGTGACATTACTGTGGTTGGAGTGTTACCTCAAGACATATGTACAAGTAATGCTGTCTGTATAAAAATAATACTTATATGTTATCCTTGTTCTTTCAGGAGATCAAAATTGAAACAAAGATACGAAAGTGAAGAAAATTTTTTCGCATGTCAAAAAGGGGGATGATAAATTTTTTTTTTTTTTTAATATTGTTTTTCCAGTTTTTTTTCTTTTTGACTTAAAGATTTTTTTTGGTAACCCTGGTTAAAAACAGCCATCTCCCCAAATACAAAATGCAAATTATAATTATAAGCACACAAAACTTACATTAGCGTACTGAATATATCAATTTAAATTGCATTACAGGTATCCTAAAATTTGGGAAGTCTACAACGACATTTTAGCCCACCCATCATGCAAGGTGACCACATTTTAGATTGGATCTTACTCTAAGGGCCTAGGCCTCCATACATTTGAGGACAGGTAGCTTCCAGCCGTACACTGGTGTTTCTTTTGTAGGATACATACTCCATAGACACATTTTGAAACGGCAGTCCCATAAACCATCACCCCCGACAATATATTTCCATGTGTTAGACAGCCGCAGTGTTACCCTTGATTTTTAATAAAATCGCAGCAGATCACAGATGACTGTTGTTTTTCTATCAAAAAGAATGTTGCAATCATTTGCAAGTTTTTTTGCTACTATTTTACACCCCACATTGTAATGGACCATTAACCTAACAAATCTGTTGAAATCTAACCATAAACTTTCATACATATTTAACCCCTTTTGACTTTTGGCGGCGGGCATTTCAGATCATTTGCACGCGTCGTCTTTTGGGTCCCCTGCAGATTTGGGGGTTTTTGCGACTCCCCACGTGAGAAGGGGCTTGTTTACTCCTTTTTCCAGCACAGCCCTGGAGCATAATCAAAGGGCTTTCCCCTGCTCTGTTGGGTGATTGGGACTCCCGCTGACCCGACAGAGCCTGGGGAACGGCTGCAACCCCCCATGGGACTAGAGTAGCCAAAAAAGCAAAGGACCCTTACCCCCTGGGCGATGACCCCCCGAAGTATCCCGGTCAGGTAACCCCGAACGTGTCCGTAAAATTTAAGAAATTTTATACACGGGTTACCACGGGTTTTTTTTGCTACTATGTTGGATCCCCCGATTTAGGACTACAAAAAAAGGTTAGGTTTTTTTTAAAATATTTCTGGTCCCGCTGTATCTCTTCTTAATTTCTCGGGATCTAATAGCCCCGGGGCGTCTGTAACAAGCCAGCAATCAGGGCAGCACACTGTGTGCCCTGATTGCTCCTTGGTCAAACTGATTTAATATTTTTAGCTTAAAATTTGGGCTCAATTTGGGAAATACCAAAAAATTTATTTATATTTCCCAAACCCCCAAAAAATGGGGAAGAGAAATTTTAAGGCATTTTTATTACTTTTGCAAAGTCAAAAGTTTACTACATTTCTTTAGTATTTTTTTAGCTTCCCCCTTAAACTTTGACTTGGTCAAACTTTTTTGGTATCCTTCCCTCGCACACCTTTTCAGCTTTGCCCTCCCCATTTTCAATGGGTTTTTGAGATCAAGGCTTTGTGATGCCCACCCAAACAGGGGCTTGGTTATCCTTAAAAGCCATTTTGTAACCAATTGGCATATGTTTTGGGGTCATTGTCCTTTGGAAGCCCCCTTTCCACCCAAAGTTTTAAACTTTTTGGGCGATGTTTTTGATATGTTGCTTCAGTATTGCCACATAATCTTCTTTTTTTATGATGCCATCTATTTTGTGAAGTGCACTAGTCCCTCTTGCAGCAAAACAACCCCACAACATGATAATGCCACCCCAGTTTTTCACAGTTGGGATGGTGTTCTTAGGCTTCCCAGCTTCTCCCTTTTTCTTCCAAACGTAACAATGGTCATTATGGCCAAACGGTTCAATTTTAATTTAGTCAGACCACAGGACATGCCTCCAAAAATGTAGGTCTTTGTTCCTGTGTGCATTTGTAAACCTTAGTCTGGCTATTATAAGTTTCTTTTGGAGTAATGGCTTCTTCCTGGCAGAATGGCCTTTCAGCCCATGTTGATATAGTACTCGTTTCACTAGATAATGACACAATCTTACCAACTTCTGCCAGCATCTTCACAAGGTCTTTTGCTTTTGTCCTTGGGTTGATATGCACATGTCAGACTAAAGCACATTCATCTATGAGACACAGAACCAGTCTCCTTCCTGTGCAGTATGATGGCTGGAAATTCCCATATTGTTTGTACTTGTGTATAATTGTTTGTACAGATGAACGAGGCACCTTCAGGTATCTGGAAATTGCACCCACGGTGCAAGCCCATAATTCTTTTCCTGATATCTTGGCTGATTTCTTTAGACTTTCCCATGATGTTACACACAGAAACGGTGTGTTTCTGGTGTGAATTAAAATATGTCCACAGGTGTGTCTCTAACTCAGATATTGCCAACAGAAGCTTCCAAAGACATGACATCATCATATGGGCTGTCCCAAATTGTTTAAAGGCATACTAATCCTAGTGTATGGAAACTTTGGCTTTGCAGAAAGTACAACCTCAATTCCCAAAAAGTTGGGACACTAAACAAATTGTGAATAAAAACTGAATACAATGATGTGGAGGTGCCAACATCTAATATTATATTCAGAATAGAAAACATCACAGATCAAAAGATTAAACTCAGAGAATGTATCGTTTTAAGTGAAAAATATGTTTCAAAATTTCAAAGCGTCAACAAATACCAAAAAATTTTGGACCATGCCGTTTTTAACACTGTGTGGCATCCCCCCATTTTGTTACAAAAGTCAACAGACGACTGGGGACAGAGGAGACCAGTTTCTCAAGTTTAGAAATAGTAATGCTCTCCCATTCATATCTAATACAGGCCTCTAACTGTTTAATCGTCTTGGGCCTTCTTTGTCGCACCTTCCACTTTATGATGCACCAAATGTTCTCTATAGGTGAAAGATCTGGACTGCAGGCTGGCCATTTCAGTACCCGGATCCTTCTCCTACGTAGCCATGATGTTGTGATTGCTGCAAAATGTGGTCTGGCATTATCTTGTTGAAAAATGCAGGGTCTTCCCTGAAAGAGATGACATCTAGATGGGAGCATATGTTTTCTTCTAGAACCTGAACATAGCTCTCTGCATTAATGGTGCCTTTTCAGACATGTAAGCTGCCTATGCCACAAGCCCTCATGCAACCTCATACCATCAGTGATGCAGGGTTCTGAACGGAGCGTTGATAACAACTTGGGTTGTCCTTGTCCTCTCTGGTCCGGATGACATGGCGTCCCACTGTTCCATAAAGAACTTCAAATCGTGACTCATCTGACCACAGACCAGTTTTCCATTTTGCCACACTCAATTTTAAATGGCCCAGTGCAAACCTCTGAGCTTGTGGAGCTTGCTTAGAAATGGCTTCCTCTTTGCACTGTAGAGTTTCAGCTGGCAACGGCGGATGGCACGGTGGATTGTGTTCACTGACAATGCTTTCTGGAAGTATTCCTGAGCCCATTCTGTTATTTCCTCGACAGTGGCATTCCTGTTTGAGGTGCAGTGACGTTTAAGGGCCCGGAGATCACGAGCATCCAGTAGAGTTTTACGGCCTTGACCCTTACGCACAGCAATTGTTCCAGATTCTTTGAATCTTTTGATGATGTTATGTATAGTTGATGATGATAACTTTAAAGTCTTTGCTATTTTACGCTGGGTAACACCATCCTGGTATTGCTGCACTATCTTTCTGCGCAACAATGGTGGAATTGGTGATCCTCTTAGCATCTTGGCTTCAGAAAGACACTGACACTCTGAGTAGCTCTTTTTACACCCAATCATGTTGTCAATTCACCTAATTAGTGTTGATTGGTCTTTCAGCTGTTCGTTATATGCTCAATGTCATTTTTCCAGCCACTTATTGCTACTTGTCCCAACTTTTTTGGCATTTGTAGACACTGTGAAATTTTGAATCAACATATTTTTCCTTTAAAATGTTACATTTACTCAGATTAAACTTTTGATCTGTCATCTATGTTCTGTTCTGAATAAAATATTAGATGTTTGCACCTCCACATCATTGCATTCAGTTGTTATTCTTAATTTGTTTAGTGTCCCAACTTTTTGTGAATTGAGGTTGTAATAAAAATGCCTTAAAAAAATGTTCTCGTATTATTCTGGCACTTGGCAAATTTAAATAATTTTGGTAATCCTAATTGACCTAAAACAGTTAAGGTTTATTCTGATTTCATGTTGGATAGTGATAAAAGCATGCATTTACGTCCTTTTTATATAGTGTATATAAACTTCTGGTTTCAACTGTAGATGGAAAGTAAAAAAAAAAAGTTATGACTCTTGGAAGGTGGGGAGGAAAAAACATGAAGAGCCAAAAAAGGGGTCAAAGGTTCAAAACACCACAATATAGTAAATTGCCAATTGTCCTTCAGTAGAGTATTTTGTCGAAGAGCCACAAAAACACTGAATTTCAGGAAAGCTAATTTTAATCTGCTTACAGAGACCCTAAACGCATTGACTGGGACAAAGTGTTTAAAAATACCAGAACAGATCATAAATGGGAGATCTTTAAACATCTTAATCGTCCACTTTGAGAGGTACTTACCTTATGGAAATAGTGATTAGAAAAAAACTCATGTGGATTAACAGAGATTTAAGGAGGCAATAAATAACAAAAAGAAAGCATTTAAGCTACTTAAACAGGAGGACAGTGAGGAGGTACTAAACAGCTACAAGGGAAAAAATTAAATATGTAAAATAATAAAGACTGCAAAGCTGGAAGTAGGCAGATTGCCAAAGAGAGCACAACTAATCCCAAAATATTTTTAACTATATAAATAGTTAAATGATTAAAACTGAAAATGTAGGTCCTTTTAAACAGTAGTGAGGGAGGTATTGTAGAGGGCAATGAGGAGAAAGCAAACCTATTAAACTATTTTTTTTCTCCACTGAATTTACTAAGGGAAATGACCTTCCCGTTGATAAGCGGAGAGATGAGGTAAACTTCACCTTAAATGTTTCTGGTTTAACCCAGGAAGAAGTGCAGCTCAGCCTTAAGAAAATTTAAATGGACAAATCACCAGGTCCTGATGGTATACACCCATGTGTCCTAAGGGAATAAGTAATGTGATAGACCCCTATTCTTAATATTTATGGACTGTATAATAACGGGTTATGTTCCAAAGGATTGGCGCATAACAAATGAGGTGCCAATATTCAAAAAGTGATCCTGGAAACTATAGGCTGGTAAGTTTAACCTTTGTTGTATGTAAAATATTGAAGGTTTTCTAAGAGATGGTATACTGGAGTATCTAACTGAAAAAAAAATGTATAACTCTGTTTCAGCATGGGTTTATGAAGGGTTGGTCCTGTCAAACTAATCTCATCAGATTCTTTGAAGAGATAAGTTGTAGACTGGATCAGGGTGAGGCATTGGATGTCATATCTAGATCTAGAAAATGTTTGCAAGTGGGTAAGTAACTGGCTCAGTGATAGAAAACAATGGGTGGTGATTAATGATACATATGTAGACTGGATCCCTGTTGCTAGTGGGGTACCATAGGGGTCAGTATTGGGCTCTATTCTCTTTAATAGATCTCTCACATGGATTGCACAGTAGGCTATCAGTCTTTGCTGATGATACTAAGCTCTGTAATCAACACAATGTTCTATTACAAACGGATCTGGATAAGTTGGAGACCTGGGCAGACAAATGGCAGATGAGGTTTAACGCATATAAATGCAAGGTTATGCACATGGGAAATGGAAAAACGCTGGGAAAAAATGACATGGAGAAGGACTTGGGAATCCTGGTGAACAGTAAACTTAATTGTAGCAGCCGGTGTCAAGCAGCAGCTACCAAGGCAAATAGGATTCTATTAAAAGAGGTATAGATACACACGATGAGAACATCATTCTACCATTATACAAGTCACTGGTCAGACCACACATTTTATATTGTGTACAGTTTTGAGCACCAGTTCGCAGGAAAGACATTGTAGAGCTTGAATAGGTTCAAAGGCAGCAACAAAAATAAAATGACTGGGTGGACTACAGTACCCAGAATGATTAGCAACATTCGGGTTATTTCTTTTCGAAAACAGATGGCTTTGGGGGGACATAATAAATATGTATAAATATATTAAAGGTCAGTATCGCAATCTCTCCCACGATCTATTTATACCAAGGATTGTATTGAGTACAAGGGGGCATCCTCTACGTCTTGAGGAAAGAACGTTTCTACATAAACATACAAAGGGATTCTTTATTGTAAGAGCAGTGAGACCATGGAACTCTCTGCCAGAGGAACTTATGCTGAATTCAGAATTCAAAATCGTCTGGATGCATTTCTAGAGTGTAATAATATAACAAGTTTGTCACTAGGATTCTGAAGACGGGTCGTTGATTAAGGGATTTTTTTTCTGAATGTCAGATTGGAGTTGGGAATGAGGACATTTGGCTTGTACCTCATGAGCGGTGTTTGCCTTCCTCTGGATCAACACCAGGCCCAGACTGCCCATAGGGCAAACCAGGCATTTGCCCGGTGGGCCGCTGGGTTCTGGGCCGCAGCACCAGCTCGGAGAACCCGCCAAAGGGGCTGGTGTTTCCCCCTGGCGGGCCCCGAGTGCCGGCACATGGCGCTCCTACAGGGGCCGCAATGGTCGCATATGCCCCTGCAGGCCCCTCTCACCACACAGCTGCTTGGTCGGATCACAGACCCAGGCATGCAGCCATCACGGCTGCCGCCTGCACCGCCTGCACCTGCACTGAGGCAGAACAGCCGTGATCTTCTGATCTTGGACGTTCAGCTCCCAGGAGGCCGCGGGGCAGGCGCGCGATGTAATGACGTCATCGTGCACCTGGGCTCCGCGGCCTGTACTCGGGTGAGAGTGGCCGCACCGGAGCAAGACAAGAGGAGGGAAAGCGGGTGAGTAGTAGTATTTTTTTTTTTTTTTTTTTAACTAATTACTGGCCCTGCCTGTCTAAGATGTAGCCCTGCCTGCCTAAGAACTAGCCCTGCCTGCCTAATTACTGGCCCTGCCGGCCTAAGAACTGACCCTGCCTGCCTAAGATAGCCCTACCTGCCTAAGAACTAGCCCTACCTGCCTAAGATAGCCCTACCTGCCTAAGAACTGGCCCTGCCTGCCTAATTACTGGCCCTGCCTGCCTAATTACTGGCCCTGCCTGCCTAAGAACTACCCCTGCCTGCCTAAGAACTGGCCCTGCCTGCCTAATTACTGTCCCTGCCTGCTTAAGAACTAGCCCTGCCTGCCTAATTACTGGCCCTGCCTGTGTAAATACTGGCTAATTACCTGGGACAGTCCCAGCTACCTGCTTTAGGAGGTCTATATGCTTACCTGCCTAATAGGGGGCTTGAATACCTACCTAATGGGGGTCTACCTATTTACATGCCACTTATGACTTTTTTAATTTCTAATTTGTAGGATCTAACATACACTGGGGTACAATTACTGTGTAGTTGCCCACGACTTTCAACGTGATCTCAAAATCGGGCAGTCCTATGCTATCTTTACCTCTCAATCGAGCCAATCTGGCCTCTCACTGGGTCAACCGACCTCCATTATTCAGAGAGAAAAAATAAAAAACACCCAACCTGCAAGCTGCCCTTCTTATGACAGCCTGTGAGAGTGGGCGGGGACACAAAACAAAAATGGAATCACCCCATCATTCCCATATTGGTTAATATCAATGTACACCAAGTATAACGTATGTTTCTGCACACAAAAACATTTCTGAAAAAACGTATGCAAACCTGGGTGCCACTGGCAGGGCTGCGGCACACATGTAATGATACATGTACACACAGACCGCCGCCAGAGGCACACTACTGCAAAAAGGGCAATACACTACTTGGAAATCCCTAAAGAAGCATTTATGCTATCTATCATACATGAAAAGACTTTGAGATTCTCGGTTCACATATTTTGATCAAAAGATGTTTAAGTTGCCCACGACTTAGTTTTTCTCTCTGAATAATGGAGGTCGGTTGACCCAGTGAGAGGCCAGATTGGCTCGATTGTGAGGTAAAGATAGCATAGGACCGCCCGATTTTGAGATCACTTTGAAAGTCGTGGGCAGCTTAAACATCTTTTGATCAAAATATGTGAACTGAGAGTCTCAAAGTTTTTTCAATTACTGTGTAGGGCACTATTACTACAGATGAAGAAGAAAAGGAGAAGAGAACAACTCCCATCAGAGATGACGTCTCCAGTGAGTCCCTGCTGTCAGGGGTCATTTTACTTCTGTGTTGAATCAGTGCTGTATTCATGTGATGGTGACCTGACTACTGGTGATGTGATTGGTGGGGTTGTAGGTTATGCTGGTGCTTATGTAGTGTCAGTGTGGGCTTGTCCCTGATTATAAAGCGCACACCTGACTCTATGATGAGGGGTTTCTCTGTGTTTAAGGGGCTCTCACACAGAGTGGTTTTGGTGCATTTTTTTAAGCGTTTTTTTGTGCAGAAATGTACAGCATTAACTGCTCTGCATTTCTGCACAAAAACGCACCAAAAACACAAAAAATGCACCAAAAATGCTCTGTGTGAAGCTCCTTCATAGTGTAGTTTAGAAAGTGGTGAGGTGTGAGAATAAGGGACATTTTTTAAGCGGATACTGTATGTGGGCTGGTGGGGGCTTAGTGCCAGGGCTGATATTTATTCCCAGTCTGGCCCTGATCAACACTGTAGAACAATAGGCTGAACTTGATGGAAGTCTGTTTTCGGCCTTAAACTATGTAAAACTATGTCTATGTAGGTTGAAAGATAAAAAGAAGTTAAAGGGGTTGTCTAACTATATTAATTCATCTTAGCTCAGTCCTGTTTTTCTCAGTTTCATTTTTTTAATTCGGGGACGTATTTACCGGTTTATAGCAATAGCGGCCAATGCTGGCAGCCTATCAGTAGAGATAGAACAGGTCTGTAGCTATAGTGACCTGAGGAGCTGATGCAGCGCATATAAGAAGGGACATCGAGGAATAGGTAGGACACTGTTAACGGACAGTTATTGACAAGTGACTTGGTTGTGCGACAGCGGTACCATCGGAAGCACTCCTTGTAGTGAGACAACCCCTTTAAGGCTCTTGGAAGGTGGGGAGGAAAATAAAAAAAGCATGACGTAAATAAAAATCAATGTGGTGTTAAGTAGTTAAACTGTGAAAGGTTAAAAAAATAAATAAAAAAAAATTGGTGGCCCCAAACCCAATAACTGCCCCGCAAGTGTGAACCCACCTTGTTGCTGTTCCTATCTGATTTTAAGAAACTGCAGTTCTGAGGCTTTTTTACCATGACTAGTTTCATCATGCTTGATACATTTAGCTATTAACAATGTCATGGTGTAAGTTTGGAAAGACTATGTTGCAACAATATTGTGCCACAATTTACAGCAGATCATGAGGCAGGTCACAAACGTATTAGTTCATAAATACTACTGCTACAAAAACAGAAGTTCCCCAAAGAAAAAGAACTTAGAACTAAGTTCCGGAGCTATACCATATTAAGATGTGACCTTTATTCCTTGAAAGTAATGATTTCTCCTGTGATGAACATGTAAATGTGACCTTGTCTCGGGATGATCTGAAATACAGCTAAACTGTAAAAGACATTTGCATCTGCTACACATCCATTGAGAATGACCTAAAATAGGATTGAAATGAAGTGTTCAGCCTTCGGGTAGACGAGTCTTTGATACAGCCTTGGTAGATACTGAAAAAATATAGGTTTGGGATATTTGTCCAAATGTTGAACCAACAGACACACGGCCATATTCACATCTCAATGGCTGGACAAAAGCTTATTCCCGGTAGGAGGCAATATAAGCCCTGATGCTACATGTGGGAAGCTGCACAAGTGCATACTACTGATGAACAAGCGCTCACACACCTATTCAGGAGAGGGGCAATTGATCAGTGCAAAACTGCACATTGGATAAGAACCAGTTCACATTAGTAAGCAGAAAAGCCACAGTACCATACAGGGGAGGTTTTAAGTCCTGTCCCTTTTTCTATGATTTCTTTATTTTTAGTGTAGAACCCACATCCCCAATTGCCAGGGAAAGGTGTTGCCCGGCATGAAGCTCTTGCCTATGGCATTATGCAGTTAGCACGTTTCACCCTCTTAATTTAACCTCTCAACCATGAGCTGTACCAAGAAGGATTTTCGTTTTTCATTTAGACTGCATTTGCTCATAGCAGTTTTACTATTGATGGAGTTTTAATGAGTTTTACCTGTGCTTACCACACATTTGCAGTGATTCTGCTGCTGCTGTGGTTCTTGGTATACATACTAAGGGCCACATGTATGAAAACTGTCTTGGTCTAAAACTCACTTTCTTGCCCATAGCAACCAATCGAGGCCCCTCTTTTTTCCAGGACTATTAAAAATAAAAGGGGGAGGGTGCTCTTGGGGTAGCTATGGGCAAGTAAGTGGTTTTAGCCTAGAATTTTTCATACATGTGGCCCTAAGTGTGAATACACAAAGCTCAGTGGGCTTGGCCGTGCAGCGCTGGCGTCCTGGGTTTGGATCCATAGACAACATCTGCGTGGGGTTTGTATGTTCTTACTATATTTGCATGGGATACAAATGGGTTATTGTGGAATTTGACTTTTGAGCCTTACTGGGGAAGGGGGGACCAATGTGAATTGACAATCTCTGTACAGCGTTGTGGAATTAAAGCGTTTATAAATGAAAAAAAGTAAATACATATACCCTTTTGGGTTAGTTTGTGTTGTTCCCACAGAAAAAAAAGCTTCCTTTGTCCCATTTTTTTAAAGCCCCGTTTTCAAGTAAAATTTTTACCAGAAAAAATTTTGTCTTTAATTTGGCTTGGCTACGCTTCCTATGAACAAGTATGAAAGCAATTTTCAGTATTCCCTTTTTTTTCGTTTTTTTTTTTTTACTGTTGTTATAGGTTGCGGAAAATTTCTGGTAAAAAAAGCTTTTTTTGGCACATTTCTCGGGGTTTGGCCCTGTGCGCACCCACAAAGAAGGGGGAAAAATTTTCTTTTGTACGCTGTTTTTTCCAACCCCAGTTTCGGGACCCCCCAAACAGGTTTTTTTTTCGGTCTCCTATGAATGCACTGACAATATTTTCCCCTGTACAATGCTGGGAACCCGAAAATATTTGTTGGGGGGGGGGGGCCCCGGGTTGGAAAACTGAGTACTGACCCTAAATACGGGTTTTAAAAGGTTTTTAGGCCCAGTGTTTTTTGGGTTTGGATAAAGTGCCCCGCAGGAAGTATCGAATTTGTCCTAAAGGTGACGTTGTTTGCCTTTGTATTTCTTAATGAATTTAAAGTTTTTTTCCCCTTTGTGGGGAAAAATTGCTTTTTGGTAAATTGTTTTAAAATTTTTTCCCCCTTATTTTGAGTAGTCCTGATCAATAAGGGGCGTTTTTCCGGATTGCGGCGATTCCGTTACTTTCCCGCCAGTGTTATGTTTTGCAGAAACCCCCGGCTTTCGCGAGGTGCCCTGCCCCATCCCATGTGTTTCCTTAGATGTCCCCAGCAAATGATTCCGCGGATCAAATCAATGAGAAACGGTGCCGCCCCCATGTTCATTTGATCCGGGGACATCGCGGAGATCGAGGGGTTCCTGACCCCGGGGGGAACTGGCTTGGGAAGGTTCCATCGCTGCCGTTTTCGACCCCCTTTTTGGCCCCAGGGGGAAGAGGGAAACCCCCATATTGGTCACTCTAATGCATTGTTTTACAATGTTTTTGGTTGTAAAAAATGATCGAACCTCAGTGGTGAAGATTTTTGGGGGATCGATAAAAAATTTCAAATCGACCCCCATTAAACATTTTGCAAAAAAAATAAAAAAATAAAGTTAAATATTTTTTTTCGCCGCATCCGGGAAAAAGTTTTAAAAGGATTATTTTTTCCCATCAAAAAACCTTTTAGGAAAAAAATTCTAAACGCAGTTTTTGGGGCTTTTAGCCCCTTAAATTTAATTTGTGTAAATTTTTTTTAAATTGAGCAATAAAAAATACCTTAATTCGCAAAAAATGCCCCTCATTCCCCCATGGTGTTGACAAAAAAGTATTGGTTTAGAAGAAAAAAGGCTTTTTTTCCCAAAATTTCAAAATAGAAACTGTTTGGAAATTTTTTTTTTCGGTCCAAATCAAAAACAAACTTTTAATTTGGTTTTCTGGATGCGTATTAAACCCGTAAAAATATAGTTTCCTCTTTTTACCGAATATTAAACAATTTAAAAGCAAACCCCCCGCAAACAGGCCCAAAGTTATTTTTTTTTAACATTTTGCCCCACTTAGAATTTTTTTTGCAGTTTCCCCGTATATTTAGGTAATATGAAAAAACATTCGAAAGTATCTTGCCCTGCAAAAAAAAAGCCTCATACTTTATTGTAGGGGGAAAAAAAATTTAAAAAGTTATGGCTTAGGGAAAGGGGGGAGGGAAAAAAAACGAACTTCAAAAAAAAATAGGCCTCAGCATTAAGGGGTTAAAATTCAAACAGCAATGTCATATGACCACAAGAAGTCTCCAAAACATCCAGGAGACAAATAGATAGACACAAGGGGCAACATTACCAGTATGCATCCCAAAAAATCAATATGTACACTCGTGATTACTTGGGTTGACTTGGGTGCACGATCCTGAAGATAATAGGCATAGGGTATTTACTTACATGATATGCAAGAAGTATGAAGTAGTCCGTTTCCCCTTGTCGATGATAATCGGTGTGGAAATTATCTTTTGATCCCTCCTTATCCATTTAGATGCCTCGTTCCAAATTGATTGTTTTATACTGTCGACGTTTGGGGGTTGAGAAATATGCCCAACCTTTGGTGGGACTGAAAGCTTTAATAATTTAATTAAATTCCATTGAAATTTTTTATCCAAAAGACATTCTTCCACATGATTGGTTAATTGGGGTTTGCTAAGAGACCGTTATATTTGCATGTAGTTATGAAGAAATTTGCTGTATGACCATTCCCAAAAAATTTCCCCCCTTTTATCTTGGGGGGAGGAGGGGAAAGGCCCTTTGGGTTTTTGCTTTTGAGAACCCCGATTGTCTCAAGGAAGCTGTGTGAAGGTATTGATAGTTTTGATAAGGTGTTTTGCAGTAAAAGCGTTTAACAAAAATATCTGATGAGCTTTTAAAATTTTTTGTGGGATTTTGATGGGTTTTTTTTTTTAAAATTGACAGTCCCCCTTAAAAAAACCAAAAAATTTTTTTAAAGCTCCCCCCTAGAGTTGAAAATGATTGATGCTTTCCTAAACTGAACAAGAATGGGGTAAGGTCACCTCCTTGAACGCAGGGTGAACAGTGGAAAAGGGGTGTTTTAACCCACTGAACCACGTCAGGCTTGTTCCAAAGGGGCGTAACCAAGCAACCGCCGGCCCTTGCAAAAGCCTTTTATGGTAGGATGAAAGTTGACCAACGACCACCAGGTGCCACCTCAGGCAGTCCCCGGCAGAGGAAAACTATGGATTGTTTACAATTCATAACCCCTCAATGATTTGGGAAAGTCATGATGGGGTGTGCCTTAATTGTTCAAATATACCTTGTAAGGATCTGGGTGTAATTTTTCAGATCTGTTGAGTATAATAGATGCAATTTTCCCAGTCCCCACTTTTGTTGATTTTTGGGGGTTTAAATGATTCAAACCCGTTGACCTGATCCTAGCTTTGAATTCATCAGGGACCCTCCCTTGGTTGGCCCCCTTTTCATTTTTCCCCAAATCCAGATAGCAAAAACATAGAAGGGTTGGGGGTAAGTTCATAATGATTATTAGTGTAGTCACTTTTTGCAGTGTGAAGCATGCACCCAGGGGGGTCTTCCTTCAAAAATTTTATTGAGGTTGGGGACATCGCCGTCTTTGGTTTGGGAAATTTGGGCTCCCCTTGAAAATTTGAGTTTTCTGAAACCCACACAAAAATACCGGTTTTAGTTTGATCAGGTTGGCTGGGATGGGGAGAACACTTTTGGCAGGTTTGTTTAATTATTTTCACGATTTATAACATATTTTACAAAAGGGTATCATTCCCTGCATCAAGCTTTGGGAAACCTCCCTAATCTGGGGGGCCCGAAAAATCTATGAGACAGTGGGGTACTGGGGTTTTCTGACAGAATGAGTGCAATGGGTAGGATTCGGGCCCCGGGAAGAGATGTTTATTTGCTGTTTCAGCATTTTTGTTCTTTTGAGTGGCGTTCCTTCTTTCCACTTTTTGCTAATTCGGGAGGTTTGGGGGTGTGCAGGTTTGAGGTAAACTCTATAGTTTCCAAATGTTCTGGTTATTTCGCAGTAAAAAGGGAGGTCCTTGGGGGGATTTAATAACCCCGGGATCCCAAAAATTTCTATCAATTAAGTCAATTTGTTTCTTCACGGGGGTTCCCCGGCAGTATGTTTGGTTTAATGGGTAGATGTCGGTCATCCTGAGAAATATCCACCCCTCAAAAACATATTGTATTTTTCCCCTTTGGGTAATTCAATGTGTTTTAATCTGGATCGCTGGAAAGGATATAGTGTTTAGCCAAATGCTTCCTTGGGGTTGGGATCAGTCCTCCTGGGTTACAAGTATTTGCATATTTTGCAACTTCTTGCATAGTTAATTGCTGTGGAAAATGAAGATTCCGGGGGTAGGATGCTAGGTATATCTTTGTTGATTAAAAGAATTCTTAACTGGAAGTTCCTGTGTGGGTAGTATCATGAGACATTTGTACTACTGCTGGTTATAATGCCCTTTGTAAACAAGTCTACTATTGTCTGTCCTCTAGAATCCATCTTGGTGTATCTCTGCTCCCCGATTCTCCCAACTTTTCCTTTCCTTCGGAGCTATACGAGTTGTTTAGAGATTGTTCAAAGTTAACACTTCGGACTTCATGCCCATCTTGTCCTTGGTTATGCTCGTCTTGTTCCTCTCTATTCTTTCCTTCTTCTTTCTCTTTTCTCTACATTCTTCTTCCTTCTTTCTTCTCACATTATCCTTTCTTCTCGCCTTCTCCTCCTTTCTTTCACCTTCTCCTTATTTCTTCTATGCTGATGGTCAGCACATATACAGAAAATCCTGCTTCCTCTCGAATTCTCTGGGAGAGAGCTGCCGCGCATTCTGCAGCCAAGTATGCTCTGTTGGTGCCTCTCTACTTCCCACTGTCTTTTCTTCCATGGGCACTTTAGTCTTCAAAACGGCCACTTGAGCTAGTAGGAAATGGACGAGCATGTCAAGTCTGAATGGATATTTGATTCGTGATAGACGTTTTCCACTATATGTCTGGAAACCTTGCAGGGCCCCACTTCAGCCAATGTCATAGGATAATCCGTTCATGTTGGCTGGTCGGTGTTATATGTTCATGGTCTTCTCTTCGACGTGCTTACAAGCTTCCTTTACAAAGCCAGAGTTCACCTTCTCTGGGCTGGCTTTATCAAAGGTTAATGATGCAGCCTTCATGGTTTCTTTGCAAGGTAACAAACAGCACATCTCCTGGTATGGAATCATCCTTGATCATCCCACCATATCGAATCCTGTCTGTGAAGAAGCACATAGGTCTGGGTTTTCTCAACTTTGGATGTAATGGGCTCTGGAAAGGTCGCGAACCGTTATCTCGATATGAGTCTGTAGGTTAATACCCAGGGAAAACTTGCATTGGTTGATTGTAAAGTATGGTTTCTCGGGCTGGCTATAGAGCCCTGTGGAAAAGCGCTTGAAATAGGGTCACATTAGAAACCTTCTTTACTACAGTTGGGATGAATCAGTCTGAGATCATTCAAAAGAACACTGTGTTTAGAATGGAGAGATGTGTACTTCTCCGATAAAACATCAGTATATTTTGCATCGATTTAGTTTCAATGTCCCAAATGGTTTAAGTAAACCTATAACAAACGCCGTTGAAAAGAGGAAATGTAGAGACAAGCTAGGAAGATGGGAGGTTTCAGCCTCCATTTGTTCAAAACAGTCATGAAGAGGTTCCTCCGCGGCAGTCTGGTCTTCATCAGTGGTGGACTGATCTTCATCTTCATCTTCCCCCCTTGAGAGAGGAAGCAGAGTGGCTTGGTTGAGAGTAGTACATCTCTTCAAAGTGACATTCTCAGGCATCAGTAATGGGCATTGTATAAGGAGATGGCACTGTTTACTGAGATGAGGTTGCTGCGACTGTTTCAGGATCCCTTGTAGATCATGAGGAGCCAAAACATTGACCGGATGGCCTAAAATGATGTCTTGAGTTTTTTCAAGAAGAACTTGTGCAGCAATGACTAGCTCTGAGGCAAGTAGGGGACAGTCACGCAACAGGATCAACTGCAAGAATAGTATCCAAGAGGTCTCATACGCTCTCCATGTTTTTGTGCCGAGACTCCTGAAGCATGGCCATAATGTTCAGATAAAAAGAGGTTGAAAGGCTGTGAGTAGTCCAGGATTCCCAGAGCCGGAGCTTGTAGGATACGTTTTTTCAGGGTTTGAAAACACTCTTGTGCCTCAAGTGGGAGTTATTGGTGTAAATAATGTCCTTGAAAGAATCATATAAACTTGCATAAGACTGAGGCATTGGGTATCCATTGACGACAGTAAGTGACGAGGCCCTAGAAATCCTTTAAGTTGTTTTAGATTGGTCGGTGAAGAAATGAGCATCACAGCTTTTTTTCGATCATCAGTAAGGTGTTTGGTCCCGTGTGATTTGCAAGGTCCGAGGAATACAACTGTCTTAGAACACCATTGGAGCTTGGACTGTGAGACTTAGCAGTTTTGATAGATGCAAATGTGAAGAAGACTCAAAGAGCTTGATTGACAAGTTGGAAAATCGGTGGGCACACAAGAGAATATCTCAACAATGCAGGTCGCGATGGGTGGAGCAGGCCTGTAGGGCTTGTGTGAATAGGTTGGGTGAGTTCTGAGCCCCTTGAGGCGTCCTTGTCCAAATGAGCTGAGTACTGCGATAAGTGAAGGCAAAACATATTGACAGTCCTTGTGCAGTGGGACACTGAAGAAGGCATCGCAGAGCTCAGAGACTGTGCAGTAGGCGGCTGAAGAAGGCACTTGGCTGAGAAGAACATGCGCGTTGGGGACCACAGGGGTCTCATAATCCGTGACAGCAATGACTGCTCCTGAGTCCTGAACCAAATGGTATTTTGGAGGTTCACCAGGGATAACTTTTCTTGTGAGCAGGGAACCCGTAGGTGTATTTTGCGAGGAGAAATGCAGTGGAAGAGTACCCCACATCTATCTGGATTGTTTGATTTGTGGATGTCCAGAGATTGTTCTGTCATGCTTCAAAGGGATATTGAGGCAAACGAAGGCAGACGGTAGCACCCTCTTTCAAGAAGTCTTGTACAGGTGAGACTGAAGGATGCAGACATTCATCAGGACACTTTAGACCAAAACTCAGGAGGTACTTGTGTCAAAGTTCAGAAGGTATTGCTTGATATGGATAAAACATGTGTAACGCCGGCAGGAAACAGCCTTGTGAGTTCATGTGAAATTTGGAGTATTGTTGCCCAAATACAGAAGAATCATATCGGATGATAGCATTCATCGTTTTCATGAAGATCAGCTTTCAAGCAGATTAGATGGATAAGTAGGATAGATTAAGTAGTCTAGAACTGGAAAGTCCCATGATGTCAATTGGCTCAGGGTTAGGTTCGCGGGTTTAAGCGATGTCTCGGGATTGGTCTTCTATCCACTTCAACACATGAAATGTAGTCAGATGAGCGAAAGTATGACGTCGGGTAGAAAGTCAGAAGGTTTTATGGAAACGATCTGGCTGCACCCTGTATTACCAAAGGAAAGGAGTTGGTGGCCATTAATGTTGAAGATTGACTAGTTCAAAATGGGTACAAGAATGGACTACAGTGGTGTTCTCTGATGCATTGAGAAAATCGGGTAGACTTAGGTTTGCCGGAATCTATGGCTGAGGACGATAGGAGGTGTTTCTTGAGGTTGGAAAAGGGGATAAGACTCATCTTGTGGATAGGCTTGTTGGTAGCTGATATGGTTAATATTGGTTAAAAATTGCGGTCCAATGAAATGGGATTATTATTGTAGGACTGAGGTCTGCGTGGTTTGATGGTTGAATTTGTCGGTTTGAAGACCAACAACTTGATTACTGAGGTTGATATTGATATTATGCTTGAGGGTATTGCGGGTAGTTGCTGTCACATGGTAGCAAGATTCCTTTTGTAGTCACGAGCTTTAGCGTGGCACTGCTATGATATGTCCAGAGCGGTGCAGTTAAAACAGTTTTCTGAATTCGGCACTTGTCCGCGAGGGTGTGCCTCTGGAAAGGTCGCAAACCGTTTATCTCGATAGGGTGATATGTAGGTTGATACCCAGGGAATACTGGCATTGGTTGATTTATATTATGGTGTCTGGCGAGCTATTATGACGGCCCTGTGGGAGACTCTTGAAAATAGGGCTCACATTAGAAACCTCTATATACTGTTGGGGATGAACAAGTCTGTGCACATCAAAGATACTATGTGCATTAGCAACAATGGAGTGAAGTTGTTTCGGGATAAATCTGCATAACTTTTGCTCGTTTCATTTCATAGTCCCAAAACTGAGGTTTAAGTAACCATATTAACAAACGCCATTGTAAAGAGGCTTCTGTGAGCTTTAGTGTTCATGTTCAAATCCATGGGCTGGAATAAGGCAGACATTCGGTTAAAAAAAATTCTCCACGGTTATAGTAGGTCTATGAGTCGAATTGAAGATATGATGACGACTCATCAACCGTTCCTTGCCCAATAATGAAAAATGACGGCTGAACTCTTCCCAAGTGATAAGCCAGGAATGGTCCCTCGACATGATCCTCCTGAGAGATGATTGATAATGGGCAAAAGGACATCACCTGCCTTGTTGATGGCATCGTTGGTATAGGTCTTTCCAAGGGGCAGTTATGTCTTCTGTATTTGGCTGATGCCATTTGGTTAAAATGCCATAGGGGTTTTAACAGGGTTCTGGCATTTGGATCTTGAAATGATTGACTTGTTCGGGTGTAAAAAAAGGCACGTAGATTGGTTGAATCGGGGGTATGTGGCTGGCAGCTGATGAATGAGAAGGTTTGAAACGGCAGAGAAATAGAAAACCAGTGCTGAGGGGGTCGGATGGTGGAGGTGGTGGTGCTGGACCGAAGGTGGTGGGCAAGTCCATGAATGTGTCTGGTACTGGTGGTGGGAGAGAATGTGGGTGTAGTTTGCAACAGAACTGAGGTTATACTCCTGAGCAAGGGTGAAGTTGCCATGGGAGAGTTAATGGTTTCGGTAAGGGAGAGCCACGCAGTCTTCAGACATTTGGCCATAGCGTTAGTTAGTACCACTATCCTTATTTAACGGTTCCTGGAGGGATTGGTTGGAAATCAAGTAATGCGGTGTAGTATGGCCTGTACACATTGCCATTGGCTGGGAATGCAAGATTGCCTGATGAAATAAGGGGTTATGGACAGCGATTTGAACTATTTCGCTTGGGCCTCTGAATGTTCGGTTATGTATAGTTTGTTTTCAGCAGATGAACACAATTTCGTCACGGGATATGTTATTATTTACAATTCCAAACAAGCATGGATAATGTAATCACTGTTTAATCTGCCTGCTCGAGTGACAGTACAGTGGACACAGGAATAGGCCACACCACCAGAACGTTGACCTGAAGTAATCACAGGCTTGCTGTATCTCTCTACCACCGTGTTCAACAATTTGGGTGCCGCTATGCCGCAGATGGCCATTTTGCAGGATTGACAACTGACCGTTATTATCCTGGAATACAATATCCCCCACAATGACTGTAAGAGTGGTGTTTGTGTCAAATATTGAGGTAATGAACGTAAAAACATCAGGTGATTTGGATTCACCCTTAGGGTTACAAGTAGTTTGTCCATATGAGTGAGTGTTGTCGTGGAGTTTGGAGTTTGATGATAGGACCTGTAGCAGTATCCCCAAGGAAGTCAGCTGGGGTGTTCTGAGTAATGTGTCCTCTCTCCCAGAAGCTGCAGTGTGAGTGCTTGTGGAGCAATAGGAAAAATACTGGAGTCTTTTAATTTGGGTTGAGATGTGAGTCTGCTTCCTGTGTTGCTATATGGCAACTTGTCCTCCTCCCCGTCTTCCTCTCTGTTAGCATTGAAAGTCAGATTAGTGGGCTATAGCGGAGGTGGGTGGTCCTAGAAGCAGTGAGCAAAGGGTAGAGTAGTTGCGGGGCTGGTGGTGGTGTTTGTTGTGATGTTGCAGGTGTGCTGGCAAAGACGTTATCACACAGCAGTTGCATATCAATGTTTACATTAGAAGTAACAAGTGAAGTGTACGGAGGAGAAGGTAAGGTGTGAGTTGGAATGTTACTAGTGTAGGCAAGATGTGCCCCGCTGCCTTCAACTTCACCCCGAACCTTCTGGGTTCTTTGGATTGACTTTGGACTACAATTATGGGCCACAGGAATTGGAAAAGGGCGGGGTTTGGTTTGACCTTTCCGGATGCAGTGAATATTTGGACTTCATTAAAATGATTACAGGGAAAATAAAGGGAGTTCTGGCACGGGAGCTGTGGGTAAGATACCGGGAGCGGCATGTGTTGAGGTTAATGCAAGGTGTGACTTTGTGTTGTACGTTCACCTCCCACAGTCTATGCTACTTCTAGCGTTAATGAATGTGTGACGTCAGTCCCCATCTTTGAATGGCGCCATTTGGAATGCGGCAGCTCACTCTTGTATAATTAATGCATTCTGCAAATCCTTATTATTTTTTTAATTGTTTCTATGTAATTATTATATTTGCCAAGACACCGGTTAGCTTGTAGATGCTCTGCATTTTTCTTTCCCTACATATGTTAGATGTAAATCTACGTGATTTTGCTTTCGTCACTTTATATTCGAGCTTCATTGCTCAGCGAAAGGGTGGTGTTTACAAAACTACTCGACCGTACTTTTTGACTTAGCGCTATAATTTTTCAGTACACCACAGAGACGAGGGGAACAGCTATCAGCTATGAACCCCCTTAACAGATGCTTTGAATCGAAGCCAAGATTATACACTCTGCCAGAATTTCAGTGTGAAAGATAAAAACGTGTGTAACCTGAATATTAATATTAACCTGAATGCAGTTTTTTCTAGTAAAAGATCAAAATTAACCACAAGTGTATGTTGAGATAAGTCCAAAACATACCTAACGCTACTGATTGTCTTTCTTCTAGTCAGCAAGGTAATCTCAAACCAGCCTGATCATCTGTCTATAAAAAACTATAACAGGCTTTTTGGCTACTTTTTAAACCGTTCTTCTTCAGAAATTCAGATCATCTGTCTATACAGGCTTATCAGAAACCAGATCTCTGTCATATAACAGGCTATATCAGTAACTCGATTGTCAGGGATAGGCTGCATTCAGGTGCAGGGACATACAGGCTGCAAGCAGCTGTTTGCCAACACCACCATGATAACTTGCTGCTGGATGCTCTGAGAGTGACAGACGCCAGCATCCGGAGCAGGGCGCGTTGTCGCATCAGCCAATGGGAGGACCCGGAGGCCGCTCCAATCAGCTACAGGGGCGTATCCGGGAATCACTATTTAAACTCCCTGCTAGATGAGTGCTGCGGCTGTGAAATTTACTCGGCTGCCTTGCTTTCCTTTGATTTGTATTGTGCTGTTTACTTGTGTACCTGACTCGGGCTTGTTTACTTACCTTCGGCTTGTCTTCTTGATTTTGTACCTCGCTACCGTTCGTGTTTGGCCATGGGCTTGTTTACGTTTAAACCCTATGGATCTGATTTTTGTGGCTTTGGCGTTCTCCTGTTTTGGTATTGACCCGGGACTGTTTGACTATTTCTACTTCCTGACGAGCCCACCCACACTCTAGCAGCGCGAGGGACTGTCGCCCAGTTAGCCGTCTGCCATCTAGGGCATCACGTCAAGTCGGCAGGTCATGTGGGCTGGGTTCAGTCAGGGCTCACTGTACCACCCTCTTGATGTGACACTGATCTATCTGTTTTTTAACTATATCTGTATCTAAATGTTTATAACCTTATACCATGCCTTCGGCTTAGGTTGTCTACCAGGTTGCTTCTAGGGACTGTACCCCTGATAATCTCATTTTTTTTTCTTTAGGAGCCTGCTCCTGGCCTCCACTGAAATGATACCGAAAGGAAAATACACTTTATACTGTATACTTTACAGAGCAACAAGCAGAGACATTAATTGGTAGCGTTTAAAAGGTATACGCATATGATACACATACATGTACCAGAGCACACCCTGGAGGCACACCTGAACGCTTACACAGGTTCCTAAGGGAGGCGGAAATCCACCAAATAGTCTTTCACTTGAAATGTACCGAACACAGATAAGTCACAGATTTTATAAAAATCTGTGGAGTTGATCAGGCCCAAGTGATTTCGGGCACTCCCAGGATCCGTGCAGTAGATGGTTAAGGCGTCTCCTCCCTCCGGATAGTCCTCGGGGCGTTTAGAGAGCACGGCACAACTGTCCAAGATGATGAAATCAGGGGTGGAATGTATCTTTTGATCAATCATTATCCAAGTTTGATGTCTCTGTTCCAAATTGGATTGATTATAGCTGTCGACAGTTTGAGCTTGAGAAATATGACCACACGCTTTGGCTGGGACATGAATCTGCTTATTCACAGTAAATTACATTCAATAGAAATTTTTATAACATGTCTATTCTTTCACTAATTGTTTGGTTGGATTGGCGGGTTTCTAAGAGACAAGTTATAATTTGCATGTATGTATGAAGCATTAGCTGATATGACACATTCCCAAACTCTCCTATGTATCATCTGGGGGGAGGAGGAAGGCCTTGAATCTCTTGCTTTTAGCAGACACTGCATCTGTCTCAAGGAAAGCTGTGTGAGAGATATCTGATAGTTCGATAAGGATGTATAGCAGTTAAAGCAGTTTAGCAAACTATCTGATGAGCTTAATAAGAATGTAATGATGAAACAGACTTTTGATGTTTTTACCTTAAATTACCAACTTGACACCCTTAGCAGAGAAACACTCCCAAAACATAATGTTTCCACCTCCATGCTTGACAGTGGGGATGATGTTCTATGGGTCATAGGCAGCATTTGTCTTCCTCCAAACATGGCGAGTTGAGTTAATGCCAAAGAGCTCAATCTTTGTCTCATCTGACCACAGTGCCTTCTCCCAATCACTCACAGAAATATCCAGGTGTTCATTGGCAAACTTCAGACAGGCCTGCACATGTGCCTTCTTGAGCAGGGGGACCTTGCGGGCACTACAGGATTTTAAACCATTATGGCATAATGTGTTATCAATGTTTTTCTTGGTGACTGTGGTCCCAGCTGCCTTGAGATCATTAACAAGTTCCCCCCATGTAGTTTTAGGCTGATCTCTCACCTTCCTCATGATCAAGGATACCCCACGAGGTGAGATTTTGCATGGTGCCTCAGGTCGATGTCGATTGACAGTCATTTTGTGTTTCTTCCATTTTCTTACTATTGCACCAACAGTTGTCTCCTTCTTTCCCAGCATCTTACTTATGGTTTTTTAGCCCATTCCAGCTTTGTGCAGATCTATGATCTTGTCCCTGACATCCTTAGAAAGCTCTTTGGTCTTGCCCATGTTGTAGAGGTTAGAGTCTGACTGTGAGTCTGTGGACAGGAGTCTTTTGTAAAGGTGACTATTTAAGACGGCTGTCTTTAATGCAGGTAATGAGTTGAATAGCAGCGTCTGACTGATCTGTAGGAGCCAGAACTCTTATTGGTTGGTAGGGGATCAAATAAATTTATATAATTTATGCAATGTGATTTTCTGGATTTTATTTTGGATATTCTATCTCTCAATATTAAAATTAACCTACCCTTAAAATTATATACTGTTGAGGTCTCTGACAGTGGGTAAAGTTACAGTGCAGGCAAGGGTAAATATATAGTTTTTGTTTGTTTTGTTTTGTTGTGCCATTGTAGCTCCTTTTCACTTTTAAAATGTATGTTGGGTAAATCCTTTAAAGGGGTTTGTGAGAAACAAAAAAAAAATAAGAACATGTAATGGAAAAGTAAGTATAAGCAGTAACTATCTGTTGTGGTCCATGTTGGAACCAATGACAGAATACACGGTAGGTGGAGGATCCTAAAGAGTAATTTTAAAGAACTAGGCTCAAAGCTGAAGGGAAGGACCTCCAAGGTTGTGTTCTCCGGAATACTGCTGGTGCCATGCGCTACTCAGGAAAGACAGCGGGAGCTCAGGGAGTTAAATGCATGGCTAAAGTCTTGGTGTAGGACAGAGGGGTTTGGGTTCTTAGGGGCACTGGGGCTGATTTTTCATTGGGGTACAATCTTTTTTTCCTACAGATAAATTGCACCTAAATGGAAGGGGGTCTGCTGGGGCTGGGGGAAAGAATTTTAGAAGGGGTGCAGGAGTATTTAAACTACGATGAGGAAGGAGAACCAATATAGAAAAATGAAGGGGTAGATAGGTTTTAGAGAGTGGGCAGACTATTTCGGCAGGTGGAGAAGTGGAATGTGGGAGTGGAGTAGACCAGTGATAAGGAGACCATGTGTTGAAAACCCAAAGCATTGAAGATATAGGAAACCCACAATATCTCATGTAATCTCATCCCATCTACTAATTGTGTAAATAAATAATCACATGCTGTCCACTAAAGGTATAATGTATAATCCCATCCATCATCTGAAAGGGTAATGTATAATCTTCTTTGCCATCTACTGAAGGAGGATGTTTAAATCAAATTTGCCGTCATCTGATCAGGTAACGTTTAATCCCATGCTGGTCTACTGATCGGTAATGTATGATCACATGCCGTCTAATGAACATGTTAGATACAATCCCAAACATTGACGGAAAGTGTAAAACTGGAAGGGAACTTAAAATACTATTCACAAATGTTTGAAGTCTTGCAACCAAAATGGGTGAACTTGGGGCGCTAGTTGTAGAGGAGCTGATTGATGTGGTAGGTATTGCTAAACATGCTGGACTCCTCAGCATGTTTGGGGGCGGTCAACCTTCAAGGTTTTAATCTATTTAGGAAAGACAGAGCAAACAGGAGGGGAGGAGGAGTGTGTCTGTATGTAAGGAGTGATATAAAGGCAAATGTGAAAGAGGTAATACAGGGCGGAGTAGCTAATGATGTGGAAACATTGTGGTGGAACATGGGGGGATTAATGCAGAAAATATTATTTTTGGTGTAATCTATAGACCCCCGAACATCACTAAGGAAATAGAGGAACAGATGCATAATCAAATGGTGTGGGCCGCACAGGCAGGTACAGTGATAATAATGGGTGACTTTAATTTCCCAGGCATTGACTGGGTCACGGTTCTGCATCAACTGAAAAGGGAATTCCTCAATTTTTTTAGAGGTTACTTTTAGGGGGCAGTTTGTGGAGGAACCCACTAGAAGTGATGCTCTGTTAGATCGGGTTTACTTTCTATACAAAGCAGAACTTGTCGGAACGGTCACGGTTTTCTGAAAATCTTGGTAACAGTGACCCAATATAATTTCATTTTAGCGTAAACTGGAAAAAAGAAAAACAGAGCGGGAAGGCAAAAACATTTAATTTTAAAAAGGGCCAAATTTCCTTATTGAGGGATGTAATACAGGACCTAGACTGGGAGCAGCTATTAGCAAATTGTGATATAGAAGCCAAATGGGGGAGCTTTAAATATACTTTGGGGAAATGTATTGCAAAATATATTCCTATGGGAAACAAGTATAAGCGACTAAAACTAAAACCAACATGGCTTCTACCTTCCCTGTTTAAGAAGGCAATAAACAAAAAAAAAGGGCATTTAAAAATATAAGTCAGGGGGTCGGCATCAGCCTTTGAAAATTATAGAGAGCTTAATAAAATCTGTAAAAAAAAGTGATAAAAGCAGCTAAAATTCAAAAGGAAAGGCAGGTGGCCAAGGACAGCAAGACTAACCCCAGGAAATTCTTTAAGCATATAAATGCCAAAGAGCCAAAGTCAGAGCAAGTAGGACCCTTAAAAACCTGTGATGGGGAGCTGGTCACTGGTGACCAAGAGAAGGCAGAGGTACTAAATAGGTTCTTCAGCTCAGTATATACTATCAATGAGATAGTAGTTGATGGGGGTGGGCAAGTGCAGATGTAGGTGGTGCTAGTACTGTTAATACATCATCTGCTATAATTAATTGGTTCAGTGTAGAAAAAGTCAAAGCTAAGTTAAATAAACTGAATGTGAACAAGGCTCCAGACCCTGATGGCATTTACCCAAGAGTTCTTAAAGAGCTCAGCTTGGTTATCAGTGTGCCCCTGTACATGATATTTAGAGATTCCCTGGTGACTGGTATAGTACCATCTTCAAAAAAGGTTCCAAGTCTTGACCAGGTAATTATAGACCAGTAAGTTTAACATCTTTTGTGGGAAAAATGTTTGAGGGGCTCATAAGGACTACATACAAGGGGTAAAGTTAACAAACACAATATTATTAGTGAATTGCCAGCATGGATTTATAAGGACAGAAGCTGTCAGACCCCAAAATTTATCTTTTTTTATGAAGAGGTGAGTAGAAGTCTGGCTAGCGGGCAGCTGTGGATATTAGTTTTTAGACTTTGCAAAGGCATTTTACACTGTCCCGCATAATTTGTTTGTTAGGTAAATTAGAATCCATTGGGTTAGCGATAACAGTGTGTAATTGGATTAAAAACTGGCTGCTGGATTGTACTCAGAGAGTGGTGGTAAATGACTCCTACTCTGAGTGGTCCCGTTGTGAGTGTGTGCCGCAGGGGTAAAGTTTTGGTTTCTCTTTATTTAAAGTTTTTATTAACGATATAGTGGAAGGCATCAATAGCACGGTTTCGATTTTTGCAGATGACAACAAGCTATGCAGGGTAGTGCAATCTATGGAAGATGCTCATAAATTGGGAAGCAGACCTGGACACAAATGAGTGCTTGGCATCCACTTGGCAAATGGGGTTCAAAGTGGATAAATGTAAGGTTCTGCATCTGGGTAGAAAAAAACTCTACAAGCATCATATGTCCTTAGGGGGAGAAAAACTTGGAGAATCACTTTTTGAGAAAGATCTGGGCGTTCTTGTAGATCATAGAAATACGAACAGCATCAATGTCAATCAGCTGCCTCTAGGGCAAGTAAGGTATTGGCGTGTATTAAAAGAAGCATGGGCTCGCGGGACAATAATGTAATTTTCTACCGCTGTTTCAAAGCATTGGTGCGTCCTCACTTAGAATATGCTGTTCAGTTCTGGGCCCCAGTTTATAGAAGAGAGTAAAAAGACGAGCAACCAAACTTATAAGGGGAATGGAGCATCTTAATTATGAGGAGAGGTTAGTCGAATTGAACTTGTTTAGTCTTGAGAAAGGATGGCTTCGGGGAGACATGATTAATTTATATAAATATATAAATGGTCCCTACAAAAAGTATGGGGAAAAATTATTTCAAGTGAAGCCCCCTCAAAAGACAAGGGGACATTCACTTCGACTAGAGAAAAAAGGATTCAATTTCCAGAGGAGAAGAGCGTTCTTCACTGTAAGAACTGTGAATCTGTGGAATAGCCTGCCTGAGGAGCTGGCACAGCAGGAACTGTGAGGGGTTTCAAGAAAGGCTTAGATTTACCTACCTGAAACTAAAGGGAATATTAATGCGTACGTAGCTATGTAAAATTTCTGGACCTGGCTGGTGAAGGCTCTGGGGTCAGAATATGGTCTCCCCTGGAGCAAATTGGTTCTTGCCTTGTGGGTTCCAGGGCATTAACCCAGTGGTGAGGCTGGGCTTAAAGTCCTTGTCTCCCTCCCCACCCATTTTTCCCCACCCTTGGTTGAACTTGATGGACACGTGTCTTCTTTCAACCGTACTATGTAACAATCCAGTGTGTGAACCACTTACAGACACTGTTATAGCACATATTATCGCTATGTTGGATCTGTCTCCTCACTGGGCTAATAGGTGGCGCTACAGGTGCTAGACGCGCTCTCTGAAAACTATATTTCCCACAACAGCCGCTTCCTACCAGCCGAGCTATAGATTCTATATACTAGATCCACAGCAAATGTATTATATACAATGTATACACACATATATATATATATATATATATATATATATATATATATATATATATATCCAGACTTTGATTTGAAACAGTCTCGTGTCTACACTGCAGTTACATCCCTCAAACCACAAGTCTGTCAGGCTGACTGAGCATAGCAGGTTTCTACACAGGAAGGAGCCGGTGGCCATTTTCTTCTGCTATAATGATTATCCCTAGTCAAAACTAGCAGACTCCTCTTAATACAGGTATTGAGGCATTTTTTCATTATAACATGTAGTTCATGTATTTATTTTTCTTCATTTCCCAGAGAACCCATTTAAGTTTGAATAACCAGAACCATGTTGTGGATAAAAACAAAAACAATGTGATGTGGACCAGATACTCCGAACTAAAAGATTATTGTTTCAAGCAAAATTACAATAGAGTGATACAGAGCATACTCTTACATGTAAAATGATTGTGTAATAATCGGATAAAACAGAAGGTTCACATATTGTGGAAAACCACTAATTAACCCATCACATCACCAGAAACCAACCCCTGGAACATACATGTGGGTAAAAATTATTAACTCCAGGACATGCTCTGTTGTGGTCTCCTTATTTCATGTGTTCACGAGCTGGTGTTGCGTCCATATTTCCTGTCTTCCTGGACATGTTCTGTTGTGGTCAAAGGTGTAACTTGCAGCTCCTGGGCCTTAGTGCAAATAGTCAAATGGGTCGCCTCAGCTACCATGTGCCATTGACAATGCTGTGGAAGAAGGGCCTTTTTGGCCGCCTAGGGCTGCAGGGCCTGGTAGTGACTGCTACCTCTGCACCCCCTATCGCTTCGCCGCTTGTTGTGGTCTCCTTATTTCCTGTGTTCCAGTTCATGAGTTGGTGTGTCCTCCATATCCCCTGTCTTCCTGGACATGCTCAGTTGTGGTCTCCTTATTATCTGTGTTCAGGAACATGAGCTGGTGTGGCTTCCATATCCCCTGTCTTCCTGGACATGTTCTGTTGTGGTCTACTTATATCCTGTGTTCCAGGGCATGATTTGGTGGGACCTCCATACCCCCTGTCTTCCTGGACATGATCTGTTGTGGTCTCCTTATTTCTTGTGTTCAGGAACATGAGCTGGTATAGCTTCCACATCCCCCTGTGTTCCTGGACATGTTCTGTTGTGGCCTCCTTATTTCCTGTGTTCCAGGGCATGGGCTGGTGTGGCCTCAATAGCCCCTGTCTTCCGAGACATGCTCTGTTGTGGTCTCTTCCATATTAGAAAATTGCAGGTATGCAATGTTGTATATAGACTTCCAATTTATTCAATACAAATTGCTCCAACACATGGAATTCATTCTGCCAATAGTTGTGTTACTTGCGTTATACAGTAGTACTCTAGCGTGACCAACCAATTAAGGTATACAGCTACTATATCTCCAATGGCATCCAAAGTATCCTAGAGCCCAATAGTGGAATAGTAGGAAACAAACGGTTAGCCGCACACTGACGTGCGGCATTTCAGGCGAAGTCCCGCCCCCTTTCTCAAGCACGCAATGTAGACCTTCCATTCTTCTTATATACGGTACATAACGCATATTTAATTATTATTATTATTATTATTATTATTTATTTTAAAGCGCCATTGATTCCAGGGCGCTGTACATTCGAGGGGGTTACATACATTACATAAGTCAAACGAGTACAATGATAAGGGATAATGACAATTGGCACGACAGAGGGAGAGAGGACCCTACCCGTGAGGGCTTACAATCTACAAGGAGGGGGAAAGAGACAGAAGGTGAGGGGCAGACATGTCTGTGGAGGAAGTAGTGACAAGTTTAGTGAAGGTTATAGGCAAGCCTGAAGAAATGGGTTTTCAGGTTGCTTTTGAAGCTGCTGAAAGTGGAGGAGAGTCTGATGTGTTGGGCAGTGAGTTCCAGAGTTGGGTGAAGCACTGGAGAAGTCTTGGAGACGGTTGTGTGAGGAGCTGATAAGGGGAGAGCAGAGGAGAAGGTCCTGTGAGGAGCGGAGAGTGCGGGGGGGGAGATATTTGGAAATTAGGGCAGAGATGTATGGAGGGGAGAGGTCATGGAGAGCCTTGTAGGTCATGGTTAGTAGCTTTAAATGAATTCGCTGGGCAATGGGAAGCCAGTGAAGGGATTGGCAGAGGGGAGAGGCAGAGGAGTAGCGAGGAGAGAGGTGGATAAGACGGGCAGCAGAGTTAAGGATGGATTGGAGGGGAGCGAGGGTGCTAGCTGGGAGGCCACTGAGAAGGATGTTGCAGTAGTCCAATGTATCTGTAGAATACTAACAGTTACTATGTTAAAAACAGCTCAAGTCTTGAGTAAACTTTACAGAAAGG
Organism: Phyllomedusa bahiana; assembly: GCA_025379985.1. NCBI lineage: Eukaryota > Metazoa > Chordata > Amphibia > Anura > Hylidae > Phyllomedusa > Phyllomedusa bahiana. The sequence goes on from JAODAL010000699.1 coordinate 110,412, forward strand.
CCCTAAAGCTAAGGTTTTCATTTAATCCAGCTGGGGCCAGAGTATTCATGTTATAAATCCATGCTGCCTCTCGTTGGAGGAAGCATGTATCCAAATTTTTACCATCCCTTGCTTTTACCTCCTCTAGAATGCACCACTGTAGTTCTAATAGATTATGGTTAAACTCAAAGAAATGTTTGGAGAACCATGCTCATTTAATTTTTTTGCTCCGTGTGATCTGGCTAACATAACCTTTACTGCACGGGCATTTCAACAGATAACACCTCTTGTATTGCACGTATAGACTCCTTTGACATGCACTTTATGGGCGACATGTATGAATTCGAATGCGTACTTTTTTTTTACTTGGCGCCGACACTCCAGTTCTAAATAGATATAGAAGAGTGTAGAATACGACAGTTTGAAGATTTTTGCCGCATTACATAAAGCTTAATGCGGCAAACTTTTTATGGACATAGAGTGTAATGCGCCAAACTTGGCGCATTAAGCTCTATGTAATGCGCCAAAAATCTGTTGTATTCTACACTCTCAGAATCTCATAATCCGAGCATTGAAACATTAAAGGGGTTTTGCCACCATGTAATGTTGACGTGGGAACCTCCAAAATGGGTATTTAATCACTTTTCTAAATATATGTGATTAAAAAAAGTGAAAACTCTGAGAGCTACAGCATTTCTCAATCCCCCTTGGTTACCTCAAAGCTTCCCCTAGTCACGACCCAGGACGCTTGCGTGAATAACTTCTTATCTGATGACAGGCAGAATGAATGGTCTTTTAAGGCACCGGGTAGCAATATGTTTTCTTTTGTATACAGAATAACTAGCTGTAGTGTTATTAGATCCCTGCTTTATCTGATGACAGAGAACATGAAGGAGCTTTCAATCTGCTGTTTAGAATAGGTGTTCTCTTTTGTATACAGAATTCACAAGTTATAGTTTGATTATTTGAGTGAACATGTCACAGGATCCCCTTATGCAGGCTCTGTGCTCTGGCTGTGTGTGTCTGTGTGCGTCTCTGTCAGCTCCGTGATTTGTTTACATTACATTAGCTTCTTAGCAGATAAGGTTTCTCCTGACAGTGCTGTCTGAGGCTCTGTGTCTTGCTGTATTGAATCCACTGTTGTACTGTTTATTAGTTCACTTAAGTTTTGAGACGCTCCCTTGGATTCCTCACTCTCCCCTCCCCTCTCCCTCTCTCCACTGCAGCTTCATGACTCAGCGTGATTTGTTTACATCTTGCTCTCATGCTGAACGGAGGTCAGTACTTGGTCTGTTGGCAAATCCCCTTTAAGAGGGCAACATGTATGAATTCGAATGCTTACTTTTTTTTTACTTGGCGCCGACACCACATTTCTAAATAGATATAGAAGAGTGTAGAATACGACAGGTAATGCGACGAACTTAGTGCGCCAAGTTCGGCGCATTACACACAAAGTTTGTAATGCGCCAAAAATCTGTCGTATTCTACACTCTTCTATATCAATTTAGAACTCTGGTGTCGGCGCCAACTAAGTAAAAAGTACGCATTCGAATTCATACATGTCGCCCTATATCCTTGAGTGGGGTGCAGCACATACACTCACCGGCCACTTTATTAGGTACACCTGTCCAACTGCTCGTTAACACTTAATTTCTAATCAGCCAATCACATGGCGGCAACTCAGTGCATTTAGGCATGTAGACATGGTCAAGACAATCTCCTGCAGTTCAAACCGAGCATCAGTATGGGGAAGAAAAGTGTTTTGAGTGCCTTTGAACGTGGCATGGTTTGTTGGTGCCAGAAGGGTGGTCTGAGTATTTCAGAAACTGCTGATCTCCTGGGATTTTCACGCACAACCATCTCTAGGGTTTACAGAGAATGGTCCGAAAAGAAAAAACATCCCGTGAGCGGCAGTCCTGTGGGCGGAAATGCCTTGTTGATGCCAGAGGTCAAAGGAGAATGGGCAGACTGGTTCGAGCTGATAGAAAGGCAACAGTGATTCAAATAGCCACCCGTTACAACCAAGGTAGGCAGAAGAGCATCTCTGAACGCACAGTACGGTGAACTTTGAGGCAGATGGGCTACAGCAGCAGAAGACCACACCGGGTGCCACTCCTTTCAGCTAAGAACAGGAAACTGAGGCTCCAATTTGCCCAAGCTCATCGAAATTTTACAGCAGAAGATTGGAAAAACGTTGTCTGGTCTGATGAGTCTCGATTTCTGCTGCGACATTCGGATGGTAGGGTCAGAATTTGGCGTCAACAACAAGAAAGCATGGATCCATCCTGCCTTGTATCAACGGTTCAGGCTGGTGGTGGTGGTGTCATGGTGTGGGGAATATTTTCTTGGCACTCTTTGTAGTCCCCGGCGCCGCCGCTATCCGCCGCCGCCGCCGATCGTTAGGGTCCTAAGCCGCTACCAGTCGCTAAGCTATCGGCTTAGCGGCTTAGGACCTTGGCGACGGCAGCGGTGGCGGGACTAACTGTATGTGCGTCCACCGGACGCACATACAGTTAGATGCTTCAGCGGAGCAGAGAGCTCCGCAGAGTACTAGGAAGCGAAGGATGCGGCTCTGTGCGCCGGAGTGCACGGGCGGTGTGCGCGTCATCACGCTGCCCGCGCGCGGCCTGGTGACGTCACACCGCTGAAGAAAAGACCGGGAGCAGCGACCACGACAGCGGCGGGGAGCGAGGTCAGGTAAGTGCTGTCATTGTCTTACTTTTAATTGTCTCTATTCATGCTGGGGGCCTATTATCTATTGTAATATGTGCAGGGAGGGGCTTTACTACGTTATGTGCAGGGAGGGGGGCTATTATCTATTGTTATATGTGCAGGGAGGGATGCTATTATCTACTGTTATATGTGCAGGGAGGGGCTATTATCTATTGTTATATGTGCAGGGAGGGGGGCTATTATCTACTGTTATATGTGCAGGGAGGGGGGCTATTATCTACTGTTATATGTGCAGGGAGGGGGCTATTATCTACTGTTATATGTGCAGGGAGGGGCTATTATCTATTGTTATATGTGCAGGGAAGGGGGCTATTATCTATTGTTATATGTGCAGGGGGGGCTATTATCTACTGTTATGTGCAGGGAGGGGCTATTATCTATTGTTATATGTGCAGGGAGGGGGGCTATTATCTACTGTCATATATGCAGGGAGGGGGGCTATTTACTGTTATATGTGCAGGGGGGCTATATATCTACTGTTATATGTGCAGGGAGGGGGGCTAATATCTACTGTTATATGTGCAGGGGGTGGGCTATTATCTACTGTTATATGTGCAGGGGACTATTATCTACTGTTATATGTGCAGGGGACTATTATCTACTGTTATATGTGCAGGGGGGGGCCTATTATCTACTGTTATATGTGCAGGGAGGGGGGGCTATTATCTACTGTTATATGTGCAGGGGGGGGGGCTATTATCTACTGTTATATGTGTGCAGGGAGGGGGGCTATTATCTACTGTTATATGTGCAGGGAGGGGGGCTATTATCTATTGTTTTATGTGCAGGGAGGGGGGCTATTATCTACTGTTATTTGTGCTGGGGGGGGGCTATTATCTACTGCTACTGAGGAGGAGCTTTATATCTACCTACATATTTGCTGTGGGGCCTATAAGCTATCTATATACCTGCTGGGCGACCTAAACCTGCCTATATACCTACTGGGGGATCCATAACCTGCCCATATACCTGCTAGGGGACCCATAACCTGCCTATATACCTGCTGGGGGATCAATAACCTGCCTATATACCTACTGGGGGATCCATAACCTGCCCATATACCTGCTAGGGGACCCATAACCTGCCCATATACCTGCTGGGGGATCAATAACCTGCCTATATACCTGCTGGGGGACATACAAACTACAGACCTACCTACTGGGAGATATATAAAGTATATAACCACCTACTAGAGGACGTATAACTTACTGGGGGACCCTTTTACCTTCACTGGGGGGACACATAATTTACTGCGTGTGAAGTCGCTAACAGTCGTTAAGCCGGTTGTTAAGGCCTCAGCTCAAGTCAGTTGATAAGAGTTAGCAATCGACTCTGCGGACTCCAGTCGGTTGTTAAGCCGGTTGTTAAGGCCTCAAGTCGATTGTTAAGACCTTAGCAATCGACTCCGGGGACTAACTCTTTGGGCCCCTTGGTACCAATTGAGCATCGTTGCAACACCTTGTGGAATCTATGCCACGAAGAATTGAGGCAGTTCTGACGGCTAAAGGGGGTCCAACCCGTTACTTGCATGGTGTACCTAATAAAGTGGCCGGTTAGTGTATTGACCTTTTATGATTGAATTACAATTTTGACAGTTAATGCAGGGATAGGTTCCCTTACATTTAGTGGGCAGTGTTATTTGTTTAGTATCTCCTTCTGGTCTTAAATTAGAACACATAATCTGACTACCTATAGTACCTCCTGTTTTATACACAAAGTGAGGAATGTTTTTAAGTAGACTGCCATATTTTGTATCTCTAGACAGAATATGCCAATGTTCTCTTCCAGGACCTGAGCTGTTGTGGTTTTCATATTTCTTGTCTTCAGAACATGACTGATGTGGTCATTATCAGACTGGAGTGCCTAGAGCCCACCAGTGGAATTTCATTTTAGGTGATAACCAGTAGTTTTGTTGACCCACCCTACAGCTATCGTACATGACTCTTAGGCTATGTTCACACGGTGTATTTGCAGGGCGTAATTACGCCCCGCAATTACGCCGTGTGGACGGGGGCGGGGCGGGAGCGGGGGAGTGAGCGGGGGGCCGGCACTTTGCCGGCCCCAAGACAATCACAGCAATCGGCGCGTATACGCCGCTAGATAGTTACATGTGAATTATATCCACGCCGGGCGGGGGGAGGAGAAGTAATCCATAGTTCTCTATGAGAACTGTGAATTACCGTAATGAATGGGCCGGTTTCGGCCCGTAATTGGCGCACTTCGGCGCGTAATTACAGACCGAAATATGGCCCATTTTAAGCCGTGTGAACATGGCCTTAAACTCTGCATTTTTCTCTCTGCCTGTTGCTCCCAAGGAAGTATATTCAGTATTATGGTATGTTCACACGGCTTTTTTTAATCCAAAAAACAGATCCAATGAAATACCCAAAGTGTGGTGGGTGTCTGGATGCATTTTTTGTGCAGAAACGCACCCTATAGGTTTAAATAGGGTATCTGCTGCGTAAAACGGATCAAGAATTGACATGTCAATTCTTTGAATGGATCCAAGATGCATGTAAAACACCCATCAGCATTCAGACGTGTGAACGCCGATGTGTGTTTTACACTAAAACTAATGTAAATCTCACTGCTCATTGTTAGATGCGTGTTTGGGTCCGAAACACGGATCCAAACATGCATCAAAAAAACGCAGTGTAAACATCCCCTAGAAGAAACTACAGGTCTGCCATGCTGAGGGACCCATCAGGGATTTCCCCTGTGGACCAGTCCGATCCTGGATGTGGTTTCCCTATCCCTTGTTTTTTTGGTTTTTTTTTACATGGTATGTTGATGTTTCAATATTTTGTCTTCCAGGACATTCAATCAGGGATAAGGGTTGATGTGGTTTCCTTATCTCCTGTCTTGGAAGGGCATGGTCTGCTGGTGTCTCTATATTTCTCAGGGATGAAGGTTGATGTGGTTTCATTATCTCCTGTCTTGGAAGGACATGGTCTGCTGTGGTCTCCATATTTCTTCAGAGATGAGGGTTGATGTGGTTTCCTTATCTCCTGTCTTGGAAGGACATGGTCTGCTGTGGTCTCTATATTTCTCAGGGATGAAGGTTGATGTGGTTTCCTTATCTCCTGTCTTGACGGACATGGTCTGTTGTGATTTCCTTACCTCTGGTCTTTAGGGAAATAGGCGGTTGTGGCTTGTTTATCTCCTGTCTTCAGAGACCTGGTCTGTTGTGAATTCCTTATTTCCTATCTTCAGGAACACGGTCTGTGGTGTTTATGACAAGATAATGGAATTGATTTTTTTTACCACCATGTGGTGGAATCTAGATCTTGTAGCCATAGTCTAAATGAGGCCTTAGAGTGAAACCACACCCTTCCATTGCTATCAATGACTGCACAAGGTTTTGTGGCCGCATGGGGACATGGTTCTTGGGCGCATTGTGGTCACCATGAAACCAGACTGTGTACTCCTACCCTATGTATAAAAGTGAAATGGTGAAATCCAGCAGCAGAAGTTTTGCCACCTGGAATATATGCTGCAGCTGACCTCGGCTGGAAGTAGGGGTGTTTAAGCGATGTTGTCATTCATTCCTAATGAAAGGAAAGCCAGTATGTCAGGTAGGGGAGACGCCTAATTGTGACCGACTCATGGGGAGTAAATGGTGTTGATAGTCTGCACACTCTCCATCACTTCCGCTTTACATGCCGATACACATAAGTGGTGAGAATGGACTATTTTAAATGTAAATCAATTCGGGGCACCCTGCCTGGCATCGTTTATCATCAGCAGTGGTGTCGGTAAATGAGAACTATGCCCATCAAGTTTATTAATGTGTTCAAAGATTGCTGTGGAGTCCAATCCTTGTCAAACAAGTAAACCCCCTATTTTACTCCTTTTTTTTTTTTTTTTCTCAAATGCCTTTTTCCTCAGGTTACTAAACAAGGCGGCAGCTTTTCAGGGAGTATCCCCTTGCTCCCTCTTGATTAAGCACTTTATAATAGAATGTGTGCCGTCTGAGCAATAACTTTAGTTGCAATACTTTCTCAAAAGTTTCAGTCTTTAATGTGTATCCACAAACAAACAGTCAATTAAAAATGCGTATATACGATACCGTAACCTTCTCAGGATAGTCCTTATATTAGAAATCCAGCCTTTTTTCCTGTAGCCGCAAGCAGCTTACAAACACCTATTCAGTGCATACTGGTTTGCTCTTTACCAGTATGCACTGAATAGGTGTTTGTAAGCTGCTTGCGGCTACAGGAAAAAAGGCTGGATTTCTAATATAAGGACTATCCTGAGAAGGTTACGGTATCGTATATACCCATTTTTATTTTACTGTTTGTTTGTGGATACACATTAAAGATTGAAACTTTTGAGAAAGTATTGCAACTAAAGTTATTGCTCAGACGGCACACATTCTATTATAGAGTCCAATCCTTGTGCCACAGGTCTTCTGACAGCGGGGACAAGAGGCTCTGTTTTAAACCTGCCTTCCTAAATCTGGCTTCCTCTCCCTCTCCTTCCACTGTCTTTTTTATCTACCTCATTGGACAGGAGGTCAATCTAAAAATCCACGGCTGCTTGATAGGTCATGTGGCACCACATGGGGCGATCTGTGGCCTGGGTTTCTCAGCAATGTCACTTTGGCTTTTTTGAGGGTAGCTGTTGATGGTGATCTTTGAATTGTTTCCTCTGGCCATTCCGGGTCCTCTTGGACGACGGCTGTGGGGCATTCTGATGCAGTAGCCTGTCCATTAGAGTTGGTTTTGCAAGATCATGGCTTTGATACTGGTCACGCTGAGCTTGGAACCGCAATCCTCCCAGAACCTTCCACAAGCACCATTGATGGAATCCCACAAGAGTCTTCAGGTGGCAACGGTAGTTAACCCAGCTCTTGCTGGCATACAGAAGAGTAGTAGGGGCACGGACAGTTCTGTACACCATTAGTTGAGATTTCTTCTTGAACGAGTTGTCCAGCTAAGAATACTTATTCTTAACTGGGACCACAGTGGCTAAAAAATGAAGAAAAAGTTATACTTGCTTAGGGTAGGTTCAGAAGATGGATTTAAACGATGAATTCAACATGGATTCCTTATAGAGATCTTTGTGTATTCTGATGACCATTCACTTGAATAGCCAAGCCGCACTGTAAAGGCTATGTTCACACGGTGTATTTCTGGGCCTTAATTGTGCTGCAATACGTCCGACGTACAGACCACAAATACGGTAAAATCATCGCACCCACTGAGAGCCATTTTACCCCTGACGAAGTTTCCTTGCGAAACACGTGTTATTTTGTCTCCTGGCACCATTTGCTGTATCCCCTTTTCTCTATTTATTTGATGATTGTGCATAGTACTATATGTCAGTATCTCAATATGGTGTGGTAGATAGGGGGCCCTATTTCATTTTTCTATATGAATTGATGTTGGGGTTGTATTACTTGCATCTGATTTGCTCTTATTGAGTGTGTGGTACTATGTTTACTCTGTTTCATATTGGGATACTTACCGTATATACTCGAGTATAAGCCGATCCGAGTATAAGGCTATGTTCACACGGCTTAACTGTGGGACGTAATTACATCCTGCAATTATGCCGTGTGGCCGGGGGCGGGAGCGGGGGAGTGAGCGGGGGGCCGACACCTCGCCGACCCATAGACATTCATTACCAGCGGCGCGTCTCCATCGCCGCTCCGCCTCCTCGCTGTCCGGCCTCCCGCGCGCTCTCCTCGGTGTTCCCGACACAGGCGGGTGATATCATCAAGCCGCGCACGCAGCGTGATGATACACGCTGCCTGTGCCGGAAACTCCGGACGGCCGTGAGTCTGCAGCTGCCCGGAGTCCACTGCGGAGCAGGGAGCGCTCGCTCTCTGCACCGCAGTGGTATCTCTTCTCCTGCATGCGCTCCGGAGGAGTTGCATGCAGGAGAAGAGATCGCTGACAGCGCATGGGCCACCGCAGTGTCTGGACGCTGTCAGCTGACTCGGCCTTCAGTTATATGCGCTCCCTGAGGAGTCGCGTATAACTGAAGCGTCCCTATCGGCACTCGGGCCATCGCAGCGCCGACAGTGACTCGAGTATAAGCCGAGGTCGCATTTTTCAGCACATTTTTTGTGCTGAAAAAACTCGGCTTATACTTGAGTATATACGGTACCTTGTGATAGCACCTTCAGTACTCCAGCACCGCTTCTTTATATTGTCTCTATATGTGTGTATTGTAATAAAATTCATCTTGTGTTTATTATATAGTTTTGGGTAGTGTTGTTGTGTTTACATGTTGTATTATACCCATTGTTTTGTATTGTTACTAATCTCAGTTTTTGATTGGCGGTTGTTTCATTGAGAGTTATGACAAGCAGACGTTTGTCCCAGCACGCATGCGATAGAAGTGACATGAAAACGAAACCAGCGCATGCTTCTAAAACACCCGCCATATAGCGGTACCCACGCGCCTGCAAGAAGCCATGTGAGCCTACCCTAATGGACACAGAGCACTGCAGCACAGACTCTCCACACCGCCGATGGTCCATTGAGATGATCCCTGACGCAGGTCACTGCAATGGGGCCATGCGGTGAGCGAGTCAGAGAATACCTCCTATGGAAAGTACAAGCCAAGGTTTCGCCTAAGGCGTCGCGTCATATTTTTTCTATAGGAAAAGTCCAATGTTAACCCAGCCGTGTAGTTCTCCCACCAAAGTGAATGGAGTGTGAACCTCTCCTGCATGTCCGGATGAGAGCCCAGAAGAGGAGCGGGCCCCGGGCCGGTGGGGACAACAAGGGCGTAGCTACAGGGGGTGCAGAGGTAACTATCACTTTCTGGCGCTGAAGCCGAAGGGGGCTCAAAAGCCCTTCTGTGACATAAGACGACCCCAGTACTGTGAATGGCACATGGTAGGTAGGGCCCCTATTTTACTTTTTGCACCAGGACCCAGGAGCTTCAAGTTCGGCCTCTGGGGGACAGGTAAGTCAGGATTTATGGTTTGGTATAAAAATCACCAATAGATTTCCTTTGGTGGACGACCCCTTTAACTCCTTAACGACCGCCCACCATCTTTTGACGTCGCTGCAGATATCGGAGTTTGTGGCTCCGGGTGCCGCAGCAGCGCTAAGATCAGGGCTGTGATTCCAGCACAGTTCCTGCAAGCACCAGGGAGCGGGGGAAACTCCGCTCCTCGGAATTGCCGCAGTTCGTCACCGCAGCACAATCTAAGGGTTTCCCTGCTCTGTCAGGTGATCGGGACTCCGGTGACCCGGCAGAACCCAGGGACGGGCTGCAAAGTCAGCCCTGGGGACCTAGAGTAGCCCCAGGGCTGTCTGTGTAAGAAGCCAGTGATCAGGAAACAATGTGTGCTGCCCTGATCACTGCTTGTGTCAGACGGACACAGATTATAATATATTAGCATATATGAATATGCTAATACATTACTAAGTGTAAAAAAATAAAAAAGTAAAACAGTTCTCCCTTCATGGGATTTAAAAAAAAAAACAACAAAAAAAAAATTATTCCTTCATGGGATTTTTTTTTTTTTAAAGTAAAAAAAATAAAAAGTGTAAATTAAATAAAATAGAATAAAAAAAAAAATATTTAATAAATGTGCATACATAACACACAAAAAAAACCAACACATATTAGGTATCCACACGACTATAATAACCTGTAGAATTAATCTAACAAGTTAAGTGTGAAATGTAAATGGTGTAAAAAAAAATATAAAAAAACCAAGAACAAATAAAAGAAAATTTTTTTAAAAAATCTGCAATTATTTGTAAGTGAACTTAAATTATTCCCCCATAAAGTACAACTTGTCTTCAATAAAATGAGGCCTCACATAACTGCGTAATTGAAAAAGTTACAACTGTTTAAACGCAAGGAGGCAAAAACTAAAAAAAATGTTCTGTCATTAACTACTTTTCAGGCGTTCGGCTTAAGGGTTTAAAGGGGTTGTCTCACTATGTTCATCATCTTTTCTCAGTCCTGTTTTCTTGGTTTCACTTTGAATTCAGGGGTGTGTTTACTGGCTTCTACCAGGCTAGTAGAAGCCAGGTCTGTAGCTATAGCAACCAGTGCTGGCAGCCTATAAGGAGAGCTGGAACAGGTCTGTAGCTATAGTGACCTGAGGAGCTGATACAGCCCATACAAGAGGGGATATCTAGGAATAGGTAGGACACTGTTAATGGACACACATTGCAGAGGGACTTTTTTTTCAAGATCTTTAACATTAAAAGCAATCCTTGTAGTGAGACAACCCCTTTAAGATTAGTTTTCTGAAAGACATGGGCTGGGGGAACCTGAGCAGGTGCTGAACCTAATGGGCCGGCCCGGGCTGTGACTGTTGGGGACGCCTGCACTCTAAATAAATCCTTCTATCACATCAGACTACTCCAACATTCCAGCCCAGGGGTCAGCAGCCTCGTGACACACGCTCGGCGCCGCTCATTTGTCACAAGTGACTGAATCATGTGACGGTGTCTCCTCCCCCTGTGCTGGCAGTTGGTATATCCCAGGCGGGCTCCTGTGACAGGTTAGATAAGCGGCTGCTGCGCTGATGTACCGGGGGCAGCGGAGAGCGATGGCGGGGTCCGCGCTGTGCTCGTGTCTGCTGCTTGCACTGTGCGCGCTCAGCCTGGCCCAGGACGTGCCGCCGGTGAGTAACCATACAGGGGAGCGGTCACTGGAGGTACTGCGGGCTCCCAGCGCGAGAGGGCGGCTGGGAATTGTAGTCCCCACAACTTCAGGATCCCAGGTCCCGGAGCCGGGCAGCTTCCTGAAACTAGACCGTCCCGAGGGCCCGCGACGGCGCTTCCGGGTGTATCTGTATCATCAACAGCCTCTTAAAGGGCTTCTCCTTAGTGAAGGTGTTGATGTACTGTACAGTGACCGCACCGAGCTCTGTGTCCTGATGTCCCGTACAGTGACCGCACCGAGCTCTGTGTCCTGATGTCCCGTACAGTGACCGCACCTGACGCCCCGTACAGTGACCGCACCTGACGCCCCGTACAGTGACCGCACCTGACGCCCCGTACAGTGACCGCGCCTGATGTCCCGTACAGTGACCGCGCCTGACGCCCCGTACAGTGACCGAACTGACGCCCCGTACAGTGACCGCACCTGACGCCCCGTACATGACCGGGGCCTGAGTCCCGTACAGTGACCGCCCGACGCCCTACATGACCGCACCTAAACGCCCCGTACAGTGACCGCCCCTGACGCCCCGTACAGTGACCGCGCCTGACGTCCCGTACAGTGACCGCGCCTGATGTCCCGTACAGTGACCGCGCCTGATGTCCCGTACAGTGACCGCGCCTGATGTCCCGTACAGTGACCGCGCCTGACGCCCCGTACAGTGACCGCGCCTGACGCCCCGTACAGTGACCGCGCCTGACGTCCCGTACAGTGACCGCGCCTGACGTCCCGTACAGTAAACCGCGGCCTGATGTCCCGTACAGTGACCGCGCCTATGTCCCCGTACAGTGACCGCGTCGCCTGATGTCCCGTACAGTGGACCGCGCCTGATGTCCGCTGGACCGCCGCCCTGATGTCACGTGACCGCGCCGAGCTCTGTTGCCTGACGCCACACACAGGTCCATGCATCACGTTACATGTATGCTGGAGTCTACAGCCTGCACTGTGATTACATCAAGACTGCTGTAGATAATCCCTCAGGGGGCCCAAGAGAAAGTCAAGTGGCTACAGGAAATGTTAAACATTAACCTCACATTTTACCTGTTAAATCCTCCACTGCTACGGTGCTCCCCCACACAATCCCCCACTGCTCCAGCACCCACTCTCCACTGCTCCCCGACAGAGTCCCCCACTGTAGATGGCAGACCCAGCTTATTTTAATAGCATCTGCTATTGATGTTGTGTATCTCTACCACAGAGATTGCAGATGATACTAAGCTCTGTAAAGTAATCAACACAATAGAGGATAATGTGTTATTACAAAGGGATCTGGATAAGTTGGAGGCCTGGGCAGGGAAATGGCAGATGAGTTTAACACAGATAAATGCAAGGTTATGCACATGGGAAGGAAAAATCCATTCCATGACTACATGTTAAATGGAAAAACGCTGGGTAAAAGTGACATGGAGAAGGGGCTTGGAATTTCCCGGGTGGACAGTAAACTTAACTGTAGCAGCCAGTGTCAGACAGCAGCTGCCAAGGCTAATAGGATCATGGGTTGTATTAAAAGGGGCATAGATGCACAAGATGAGAACATCATTCTCCCTTTATACAAGTCACTGGTTAGACCACACATGGAATATTGTGTAGTTTTGGGTGTATTGTGTAGTTTTGGGTATATATTCCGATCTTTCAGGTTTATGCCTGTTCTCATAGAGTACAACATGTCTGTGTTTGCTCCTTACTATTGTCAGAGAAATGATGACACTTGATTTTTCTGTATGCTCTGTACTTTTATTTATCTTGCTTTCTTTCAATAAAACGTTTAAATAGTAGAAATGTGCACCAGGACCCTCAGGCGTAGCCTACAGTAAATCTAATAGTTACGTGATGTAAAATATTTCTTCTATTTTGTCGGCCGCAGGGTGTTTGCCTGTGTTTTGAAGACAGCAGCTTCGCCCCTGCACATTCATTTGGTTAGGAAGTGTTTCATTATTTTCTAAGTAAGATGTAATAATGTCAGTGCTGGGAATGTCTCGTTTCAGTACACAGAAGATTGCAGAAATGGAACCTACCCTCCCAGTGGACCGACGTAAGTTCTCGTGACCCTTAGCAGGAAGTCAGAATGAACCCAGTATTGTTACTACACATACAACTTCCCTATAGGGTCAGCTGAACAGTCGTCATTTATAATCTCTATGGAAGGAGCTAAACAGGGTCCAGACATAGCTGAGAATCATTACAGCTGAACATTAGCTACCAGCCACCAACAAAGATCTCCTCTGTAGCTTTCCAAGAAAGTACGTGAGGCTGAAAATCTAGGTGTATTTTTGGCTGTTGTTTATCACATGTGGCCCCCAATACCGTTCTATGCAGCCCCATCCCATCAGGATACAGACATCCTTATCCTGACTCCTAATGGTTCAGAAAAAAAAGCTATCTACACATGTCTAAGGCTGTGAACAGAGTGTAGGACTTAGAAGATACATGGGGATGCCTTCTAGTGGCTGTTCACAGGTAACTTTTGTGACTCTGTAAAGAGAAGTGGCATGGGAGCAGGTTAAGCAAGTACCATATGGATGGCACTTACTAGAGACACCACAAGTAGGAAACATATACCTTAGGCCAAAATAAATAAAATATAACTTTTATTAAGATCTATTAAAACAACCACCAAGGACCTATCCAGTCCCTACAAAACCCCTATACAATAAACAAGAACTACCTAACAACACTAGCGGGGCTGCTGCCCCGATAAGGGTGACCCTGGGCAGGAACCTAGACTGCACAGACCCTGGTATCTCCTTACAGTTCAGGTAGTCAACAACTTACACAAGATATCTGTGTAGGAGGCAAAATAAAGCAACTGCACTTTTATGATAGATCAGGCTATTTTATTGATAAGCCTGTCAAATACAAAACAAACGCACAGGCTAATTTGGTAATGTAAAATACAGAACATGCACGTCGGAAGAGACCATACAGAATGTTAGATATTGTGATTACCAATAGAAACATAAGGCCTGGTAATATAGGTTACACTGTAACAAAATCATTGGGGTTCTGATGCGTTTCCCCCCATGAAATACATGGGTTCATCAGGGAACCATAGGAGAAGCAAGCATGTAACCTACATATCAACAAAGACCAGGAATCCAGGTATATAGTTACATAGTCCCTTAGAGCAGGTGACCAATATATGTAAGGTCATGATGATAGTACAAGACGCCCAGGTGGAGAAGTCTGCTGCCAGGTAGATAGCATTGGCAGTAGATGACATTTATTGGGTACACTATGTAGCTGGCATTGTTATGGGGGTAATGAGTGTCTGGAGTCATTGTGGGGGACGCTTTGTAGCTTTCACTCAATGGGGGTTGAGGTTGACTGTGGCTATAGGAGTTTTATTTTGAGCAACCTACGGTATGTTCACACGGTGTAATTTCGGCACGCATTTTGCCGCGTTTTTGCGCCTAATACACGGCGAGATGTGCTCCGCAATTTCGGTAATCCATAGCTCTCCTAGAGAACTATGGATTACGCCTCCTCTCCCCGCTCGTACAATACGATCGTATTGTACGCGTGGGGAGATAAGTGACATGTCAATTATTTGCAGCGATTACGCGCCACGAGTAATAGACGTTAATGGGGCCGGCGGGCATATGCGGCCGTACGGGTACCGTACGCGCCGCAATTACGTTGTGTGAACATACCCTTAAAGGAGCAATCAAGGATAAAGAGTTACTGTGTTACGCTTGGTGCAAGCCATGATTAGTACCCTCTTAGATGCTGTTGTATACCCATGTCATGCACCACCCCATCACTCTACAGAGTACTTTGTGAGAGTGCTACAGTCAGACAGTTTGGTCCACAAAGCAGAAAATGCTGATTGTTACAATACTTTGCTGTTGGGAGTGGCATGGCCATATAGCCTGGCTGGAAATGAATGCCCAGCTACTAACATTTTAATGTATGACATAATAACTGTTAATTTTTACACAAATTACCCAGAGTCACCTGTGACTACGCATCTCTTATTTAAATGCTAACCTTTTGATCCTGAATAGGAGGGGAGCAGGAGTGGCGAACAGTATGGCCGCATTACTGCTCATAGGTGTTGAGGATGGGTGATGCGTCTTCTATTGGTTTTTAAACAAGCAGATTTAACAGTAGGAACTTAAATTGGCAGCAAATTTTAACAATATTTCAGTTACCTGTGCTTTGTGCTGGTCATTACAGATTATGTATTGACCCTTGTATGGTGTAAGCGGTACCTTCTGTGTCTAGCGTGACCATTGCTGTCCTTATAGGTACCAAGGAAATGCACCATGGTACACCATAGACCTGGACCAACCACCAATTGAGAGATGGAAGACGCTAATAACAGATAATAAAGAGCCAGTAAGTCTCTGACCATCTACATTTTTAGTAAGTTGTGGGAGAAGTAGACAGAAACAAAAACATTCTCCAATGTACTCGAGTGAATTGAATGCAAAGCTGCTTCAAGGTGTTGTCCATTTTGTAAATATAAGCGCCATGTGCAATAACAGATAATTTTAAATTTTACATGCCCAATTTTAATCGGGGGGCTTCTTCTACAGAGTGAGGAAGACGTACTCAGCAGTTGTATTATGTGAATGCGGTGTCCGTAGTGTCCTCATGAGCACAGCCAGAAGACACTATGGTCTTTGCAGTCACATGATACATTATATAACCACTGCCTCCATTGCTGCGCCACGATTGCTTTCATGTCCTGTCCCCCGCAAGGGCCAGTTGAGACAGCGTGGACCCGTAAGACATCCAATGAGTGACATTGGTATTTCAATAGTGGCCAACACCTCTATCTGGAAGAAAAGCTCGGTAGCATTATATTTACTCCATGCCGATATGGGCCCTGGCCTGATTTCATTTTAAGACCCCAGTGTAAAATCATAACTTGTCACTATATTACAGCCGAATACAACCTGAGCTTTCATTATAGGTTAGCGCTGTTGTCTGGATTCCAATCCCACCACAGAAAACATCTGCAAGGAGAATGTATGTCCTCCCTGTGGGGTTCCTCTTGTTTCCCCCAAACTTCAAAACATACAAATTAATCTAGAATTTATATTGTGAGCCTCAATGGGACAGGGACCAATGTGAATAATGACTTTTTATACACCTGTGAATATTATTATTATTTAATAATTAACTTTTTTTTAAACCCATTGTTTCCATGGGTTGTTATTTAGGGGGTGGGGTCAATCATGTATGCAATGATAAATAAGCAAAAAAACTAAACGGTACAGGGGGAGAAACCCCTCCCCAAGGTCCTTTCCCTCTCTGCTGCATTTTGTATAAGAGTGATGCAGGACATTAGTAATGTATTTACTCATGATATATTTCTTCTTCTTTTTTCCTCTCCATAGCTAACCTTAATGATTCAGCACATTAAGGACCTGGTGAAATATGTCTCTCATAGTGAAAAACTTATCAACTTGGTAGATGCTAAATTGGTAAGTGGTTTGTAGTACAGAGGTCTAGGATGCATGTTAGAAACTTGTACTTTTACCTTTTTTTATCATTGACCACATTTATTTTTAGTGGCTCAGAAAGTTACGTGGTTAGACTCTGCTCAGTATTGTGACTTCTGCTTATAACTGAAGCAAGAACACTGTTCCACTGGAGAATAGACACTAGTAATGCCTGACAGACGCCACTGAGTTCTAATGTAGCCTGTTTAATTCCGCTAAAGTGCAGGCAGCTCTATTTTTCCCCATCAAAAACTATGGCAATGGAGGGTCTGCATGGAGCCTCTAAAGTAGATGTGGACAAAGAATTACTAAAATGGTCACTAACCTGTCAACAACCTGTTATAAACCAACAATACGAGAACATATCGTCTATGGAATATATCTACCAGGCTCCTTTCCTTCCTGTTACTTCGCTGGTACATTGGCACCTCGGTATCAGTCCGCTTTGGCATAAGTGCAGTTTGGACTCAAAAAATTTTGTTTGGTGTAAGACTTGAGGTGGCCTGGACCTGCTTGGCAGCAGACACGTAGCAGAGGAGCTCGGCACAACTTTCAGCCGGTTATCTGAAGCGAGGACGAAGGATTTAGCAGCCTATTGCTTCGGGGGTGAGCGCTGCTTCAGCCGCACACAGACCCTCCATGCAGCTTCTATTATCAAGCTCTATCAATCCTCTCATAAGATCTTTACCTCTATAGCCACTGTCTTCCCTGCAATCTTTACACATGATCCTCTTATCTCCTGCTCCGGAATAGTCTGCAATGTAACCTGCTCATTCCGAGTATGTGACAGTGTGTATGAGGTGGTTTGGGACTCTGGTATACCTCTCACTTTCCGGCAGACCCGCCATCTTTAACCCTCTACCGAGTTACGTCAATATAGCTCTGCTAAAACAATCCCCTTGCAGCCGCTACAGCTCATACTCCCAGCTATTACAGCTTCATCCAGGCTGCCTTTGGAGAATGTGAGTTGTATTGTGGATGATGCACAATAATTCTATTGTTATTATAATAACAACTGATTCATTATTTTCCCTTTCTTTCCTATGGGAAAAGTTTGTTTGGTATAAGTCCAAAGATCTTGAACAGATGAATGACTTATACCAAGATACACCAAGTACCAAACTGCAGCTGTGTATGGCTGAGTGAAGTCTAGAGGTCTTTGGTCTCTAAATGTACAGAAGACTTGGCTGTTATCTGTCATTACTGCTTTTTTTTATGGTAAAAGTTCAGATTGTGAAAGCTGCTTGAAGATGTTTGAGTTTTGTAGTCTTAATATGTTACAGGAACAGACACTCATGGTCAAGCTCTTTCTGGGGCTTGTTTATACAGCACTCCGAATTTCATCATTATAAATATCCTAAGAGGATACATTTGTAAAACTTTAGTTGAAATTAAATACAATGTGAAATCATGCATATTTAATTATATCTTATTGAATAATATTTACTGCCTAGAACTCATTGACCTGTATAAATGGACAAAAAGAAAGTATTCAGGAACTTATTTAAATTCAATTATATAACATGACATGGGCGGATGTACAATCTGCAGTAGTGTGCACATGATCAGTCTATGATCATCTAGCAGGCGGTGTAGGAGCTGGGTTCACATGATTGTAATGTGGAAACTAAGACTGACATGTAAGAACGGAGCTGCGCCTGTTTTCTGGTGTACTTTGAGCTAAAAAGAATGTATGAACAGGTGCCCTCCAAACTTTGGCGCGATAAGTCCCTTTGTAATGCACCAAAGACACTTTGTAATGCGCCGAAGATTGGGGACGTTCTGGGGGCGTCACACCACATTCATAGAAGTAGATTCATTTATGATCCTTTGACGCCAAATCTAGGTGCAGAACAGTTAGAGCAGCCAGACCAAGTTAAAGGTGTCCTGCCTGAGCCAGACTTGTCGTGTTGACACTACAATGCGCCTGTATGTATGACCTGCTGAAGAACAGGTTCATACATTCTCGCAAGTTCTACACTGCCTTAAAGCTATTTAGGTATTGCCATTAGTTTGGGCCATGTCCAGGATTTTTGGCTATAATACAGTGCAAGAACAGGTATCTAATACTCAAGTGAATTTACAAAGAAGATGAAAATGGGGCATTAAGGCACTTCTGTCTCTGAGGCTAAAACCAGGAGCTACCATGTAGTAACACTTGGGGGCTCCCATCTGTAACATTGTAGATCATGGAAGGATTACACTAGGTACACTGACAGTCATGCATATTTTTGGAAGCCTGTCAAAATATAGAAAACCTAATGTTTGAACCACTTACCGACATTTGACGTACCAATATGTCATAGTCGGGAAGGGGTTCCTGCAAATTGACATATGGGTACATCATGGGGATCTTGCAAGCTCACAAGCGGAGCACTCACGATCGTAGCATGGGACCAGCTGTATATTACAGCTGGCCTCATGCTACATCACCCGCGGCCAGAGTGTGCTCCGGACGTGAGTGATTAACATCTCTACTGCCGCGATCTTAGGAAAAGCTGAGGAAAAGACAGAGGGCGGAGCTCCATCTGTTTTCTATCGGCGCTGCTGTGATACCCTGCTTCACAGGCAACCCGGAAGCCTTACAAAGCCTTCTGGGCTGCCTGTGACATCACCGTGCCCTGTGGGAATGGCCTGGCGTGGTGATTGATAGTCGTCATGGAGACCAGTACATAGCAGTTCTGCTATGTACTGATTTCCCTTATAACTGATCTTATGATCACCATTACAAATCCCCAATGGGGGAAATGTAAAAAAGTGAAAAAAAAAAATGTAAACCGCCCTTTTACAAACACTCCAAAAATGATCAAAAATAAAGTACACTTATTTGGTATCGCCGCATGCATAATTAAATACCCTATCAATCTGTCACGTTAATTAGTCCGTAAGTTGAACAGCATAAAAAAGAAAGTCACAGAATTGCGATTTTCATTCATGCTGCAGCACATAAAAAGTGATCAAAAAGACGTATAAATGCCAAAGTGGTACCAGTCAAAATGTCAGTTCATCCTGCAAAAAAAGCCCTTTCATAGCTCTGTATATGGAAAAATAAAAAAGTTATGGCTATCTGAAAACAGTGATGCATAAATATTGGCTTGCACTTTTAAAAATAAATAAAAAAAAAATCTATATAAATTGGGTATCCCAGTAATTGTATCCAGAGAGTAAAACTAACTTGTCACATATACTACATGGTGAGCGCTGTTTAAAAACAAAAATAAAAACTCCATCCTGCATTCCAAAAAAAGATTTAAAAATAATCAAAACGCCTTGTCCCCCTAAAAATGATACCAGTTAAAACGTCAACTTATCCTGCAAAAAACAAGCCTATAGACAGCTCCGTACACAGAAAAATAAGCATTATGGCTTTCAGATTAAAAACCTTAATAAAAAGCAATCAAAGCGTCATATGCACCTAATGATGGTACCAATAAAAAAAACGTCAACGCATCCCATAAAAAACATGCCCTTAATCGGTTCCATATATTGAAAAATAAATAAGTTATGACTATGACGACATAAAGATGCAATTTTTTAAAAACACTTTTATTGTGTAAAAGTAATATAACATAAACTGTATAAAATTTATATTGCAATTGTACCTACCCACATAGTAAAGTTATCCTGTCTTTTATACCACATGGCTAACACTGTAAAAATGAAACCCAACAAGCAATGGCAGAACTGCGTTCTCCCCCCATTTTCATGGCCCAATGCTATAAAAAACGATGAAACACCTGTGCGCCCAAAATGCACAATACACCATTAGTTGAGATCACTGCGTGGTATAGACTGCAAAATGGGGCGACTTCTGGAAGGTTCCCCTCTTCTGGTACTTTGGGGCTTTGCAAATGTGACATGGCCCCACCAAAATCTGCGTTTCAAAAGCCAAATAGCGCTCCCTCCCTTGTACTCTGCCATGCGCCCAAACAGCAGGTTACACCCACATATAAGGTATTGCCAAACTTGGAAGAACTTGTGTAACAAATATTGGGGTGCTTGTTTTCCAGGATTCCTTGTAAAAATGAAACATTTTCAGCTAACATTAGTTTGTTAGAAAAAAAATACATTTTTCATTTTCACAGCCGAACGCTAACTAAAATTTGTGAAACACCTGTAGTGCCTCATATGAGATATCTCTAAAAACGGCAGAATTTGGGGGATGGATGTTGAGTTGCATTTACCTTGTTACATCTATTGTGTTCCAGTGAATAATGGATAAAAATGTAAAATGTGCAAAAAGTGAAATTTCATCTCCACTTTGTTTTAATTTCTGTGAAATACCTAATGGGTTACTAAACCTTCTAAATGCGGTTTTGAATACTTTAAGGGATCCAGTTTTTTAGATGGAATCATTTATGGGGGTATCTACCATGCAGCCCCCTCAAAGCCACATCAGAAATGGACTGGTCTCTATAAAGAAAAATCTATGTTGCAAAATTTCTTGAAAATGTGAAAAATTACTACTAAATATCTAAGCTCCGTAGTATCGCAAAAAAATAAAGACATTTAAAAAATTATGCCAACTTACAGTAGAAATATGGCAGATGCTCGTTATAATATATATATGATGTATGGAATAATGGTCTTACATGCAGAAATTTTTAAACTTTGAAAAGGGCAAATTTTTCCAAATTTCAACAATATTTTTAAAAAATAAACAAGGATTGTATGGACCGAAAATGTCGTACTAACTTAAAGCACAATGTGTCATGAGGAAACAGTCTCTGAATCACATGGGTAGGTAAAAGTGTCAAAAAGTTATTCTCACATAATGTGACACATGTCAGATTTCAAAAATAGGGCTCTGTGAGGGAGGTCAAGCTGTGGTGGAAAGGGGTTAATATGTGATTATTTTTTTTTTTTTTTGCAGCCAGCTCTTATTGGAAAACTTCCACCTCCTTTTGATGAAGAAATGAAAGGAATTGCGGATGCATCTGGACTACCTTTAGGTATCTGAGCTGTGATAGAGATAAGCAGAAAATATCCTCTGTACGGAACTCCTCAGTTACCAAAAAACATACTGCAGCTGATCAGTGACATTTTATGTCACAGAGTTATACTCCATTTAAGGAACAGTACTGTTGTATCTGTCTCCACCCTCATTCGGTTACATCTGTGTTTTTATATATGCCCAGACGGGCAGCCATCTTGTCTCACTGCTTCAGTGGGCTTGGTAAAAAAGATAAAAATTTTGACTGTATTGTTGTAGATGGGATAGATACACGTGAAGGACCGTCAAATCATTAAATGTCACGTGCTCAGTGCAACGGTTTTCAATCCAACAGCTAGTAGACCAGTAATCCACAGCACTTCTTCATTGTATATTAGATGCAAATGTTTATTTTCTTACGCAAATACCAACGAGAGCTAAAACCGCGTGTTGCCTGATTCTTCTCTCCCCCATTAGCCAAGTAAGATGTGAAGAAGGCCCGTGTCTGGCCAAAATATCTTATTTACTGTCTGGCTTTCTATATATATCTATATTTATTCAGTTGAATATTATTCTTTATTTGCACAACGAAAAAAAATTGCATCTAATATACAAAGAATGAGTGCCAGGGATTAATGTTCTATTGCTCTGGATGGGAGGCAGCTTACTTCAGCAGAAGCCTCCTTCCTCCCTCTTTCCCGCTGGTATTTTTTGCAGTGTAGGCAAGCTCTGCCAAACTGAGAAGCTGGAAGTCTTTTAGACTTGGCAATTAATTGGAAAAAAAAGAAAGAAAATATTTATTTATAAGTTTAAAGATAATTACTGATATTGATAGCCTAGAAGTGCCCTTGGAATGACGGCATCTTCATTGTTTTGTATTTTATAATAGGAGAAGTTATGTTATACAACATCTTCTATGAAATTTTCACTGTGTGCACGTCCATCGTGGCAGAAGATACGTCTGGTAATCTTCACGTCTTGCTTCTATTCCAGCTTCGCTCAATGACTGCTGTTTGTCTTATAATATGTGTCTTTTAATATACAGGCAAGTTACTCCATGCTAGAAACATGGATTTCGGATTATTCCTTGGGTGAGTGTATTCATCTCTTGACTGTGTTAAGTTATAGCTTTTAATTATTTCCCATTTTGACAACATAGATATTCGACAACACAGCTGTACACAAATTGTAATCACATAAGTGACACTCTAATACAAATACATAAATGCCTCTATATACCCCTAATCTAATAGCTGGCCGCTCTACAGCTGATTTCTGTGCTTGTGATTTGTGTCTTTTTTTGCAATTGTTGTGGGGTTTTTGTTAGTTTCTGTCCCATCTCCACAGAATCCATATGATTTACTCGTATACATAGCATGCACAGACCAAATAGATATTGAAGCTATCGGGCAATCTAAAATTTTGCAAGTCAATTCAAAGGCCATTAGACTTATTGATAATGTATTTGCCTGGTGGTAATTTGCCAAAGCTTCTCTGGTGTAAGGGTATGTTAAAAAAAAAAAAAAAAAAAAATTTTTATATATATATATTACACACTCACCGGCCACTTTATTGGGTACACCTGTCCAACTGCTCGTTAACACTTAATTTCTAATCAGCCAATCACATGGCGGCAACTCAGTGCATTTAGGCATGTAGACATGGTCAAGACAATCTCCTGCAGTTCAAACCGAGCATCAGTATGGGGAAGAAAGGTGATTTGAGTGCCTTTGAACGTGGCATGGTTGTTGGTGCCAGAAGGGCTGGTCTGAGTATTTCAGAAACTGCTGATCTCCTGGGATTTTCACGCACAACCATCTCTAGGGTTTACAGAGAATGGTCCGAAAAAGAAAAAACATCCAGTGAGCGGCAGTCCTGTGGGCGGAAATGCCTTGTTGATGCCAGAGGTCAAAGGAGAATGGGCAGACTGGTTCGAGCTGATAGAAAGGCAACAGTGACTCAAATAGCCGCCCCGTTACAACCAAGGTAGGCAGAAGAGCATCTCTGAACGCACAGTATGGCAAACTTTGAGGCAGATGGGCTACAGCAGCAGAAGACCACACCGGGTGCCACTCCTTTCAGCTAAGAATGGGAAACTGAGGCTCCAATTTGCCCAAGCTCATCGAAATTGGACAGTAGAAGATTGGAAAAACGTTGCCTGGTCTGATGAGTCTCGATTTCTGCTGCGACATTCAGATGGTAGGGTCAGAATTTGGCGTCAACAACATGAAAGCATGGATCCATCCTGCCTTGTATCAACGGTTCAGGCTGGTGGTGGTGGTGTCATGGTGTGGGGAATATTTTCTTGGCACTCTTTGGGCCCCTTGGTACCAATTGAGCATTGTTGCAACGCCACAGCCTACCTGAGTATTGTTGCTGACCATGTCCATCCCTTTATGACCACAATGTACCCAACATCTGATGGCTACTTTCAGCAGGATAATGCGCCATGTCATAAAGCTGGAATCATCTCAGACTGGTTTCTTGAACATGAGGAATGCTTCCAGCACCTTGTTGAATCTATGCCACGAAGAATTGAGGCAGTTCTGAAGGCAAAAGGGGGTCCAACCCGTTACTAGCATGGTGTACCTAATAAAGTGGCCGGTGAGTGTGTGTGTGTGTGTGTATATATATATATATATATATATATATATATATATATATATATATATATATATATAAATATATATATATATATATATATATATATATATAGATTATAAACTCTGTTTGGACTAAAGGGATCACATCCTGTGTACAGCCTTGCAGAATGTCTTGGCAGAAATTAATATAGGAACAAAACCAGATTTTATTGGCCCAAAATTACAACTTCTGTTAGGACACAATGATTCTTATGCTTAATTAGTTAATTACCATATATACTCGAGTATAAGCCGAGTTTCTCAGCACAAAAAATGTGCTGGAAAAGCCGTCCTCGGCTTATACTCGAGTCAGCGCGGAGATCGATCAGCTGTATACGACTCCTCTGGGAGCACATACAGCTGATCCTCGAGTTACCCGCGGGTGTCCGAGCGCCACCATTGCCCGGGCGGCTGTGGGATTAATTCAGCTGTATGCGACTCCTCGGAGCACATACAGCTGACTCTCCGGTCAGTTGACAGCATCCGGGCGCAGCCATGGCCCGGGCGCTGTCGGCGATCTCTTCCCCCTGTATGCAACTCCTCGGGGAGCGCATACAGGTGAAGGCACTATTGCGGAGCAGAGAGCGAGCGCTCCCTGCTCCGCAATAGGACTCTGGAAGGCCGCAGCTTGCAGTCCCCTACGGAGTTTCCGGCACAGGCAGTGTGCGATGTCCTCACGCTGCCTGCGCAGCCTGATGACATCATGCGCCTGTGCCGGGAAGAAAACGCAGGGCATCGGAGCAGAGAGGTAAGAGGGGAGCGAGGTGAGTATTTGTATTTTTTTAACATGCCCTGCCTATGCGGGACATATAAATACCTATATCTGCTATGGGGGACATATAGCTGCCTATAACCTGCCTAAAGGGACATCTACTGGCCTATAACTTGCTTAAGGAGGACATATACCTGCCTATAACCTGCCTATAGGGACATATACCTGCCTATTAACTGCCTATGGGGGAACATATATCTGCCTATGAGGGGACATATAACTGCCTATAACCTGTGTATGAGGGGACATATACCTGCCTATAATAGCCTACACCTGCCTATAGGGGACATATAACTACTTATACATGCTATGGAGGACATGTACCTGCCTATGGGGGACATATACCTGCCTATGGGGGACATTTTTATTTTTGAAGTTTACCAGTAGCCGCTGCATTTTCCACCCTAGGCTTATACTCGAGTCAATAAGTCTTCCCAGTTGTTTGTGGCAAAAGTAGGTGCCTCGGCTTATACTCGAGTATATACAGTAGTTACCATATCTGTAACTTAAAATCCAGCAATGCCTATTACAGTATGTAAGTATTTGGCTATCTTCCAGCCTCTAAATTCTATACCTTGGAAGGTTCATATCTTTGCATATAATACTCTAACCTGCTTCAAGCTATTGTTTCAGTTCTGTGGTGTTCTGCCTATTCTCCATACCAGTTGTAGTTGTGCTTGGGTACAACTCTCCTCATTCTTTTACAGCCACAGGCTGGTAAGGAATGCTTGAACTTGTATACTGTGTGCACAGTTATTAGGCAATTTGTATTTTTGAGGATTCATTTTATTATTGAACAACTACATGAAAGAGGATAAACAATGGTCCAGTGTTTGTAGATAAAATACTATTTTTAATTATGTAAATCCAACAACGAATAGCACATAGTTTTGCGCTAAATGCATAAGTGTATTTCTCTAATGCCCACGAGATGCTGCTATTCATTGTTGGATTTTTATGGATTAACTTAATTAAGATTGCGATTCTACAACCACTGAACCATTATACTGGTTTATTCTTTTTTGTGTAACTATAGCAGTTTTCCACCCTCACCTTACTGCAGTCGAAGCGGAGGTCTTTGCCCATTAGTGATCCAACCACTGGCCCATCCATCTGGTCCTTCAAGAGTCACTCTCTTCAGTCCATAAAACTTTTAAAAACTTTGTCTTCAGATATTTCTCGGCCCAGTCTTAATGCTTTAACTTATGTTTCTTCTTTATTGGTGGTCCAGTTTCAGACATCCTTACCTGGGTCATGTCTCTGAGCACTGACCACCTTTGTACTTCTGTGTGTTGTTCAGTGGTGGTCGGGTTTCTTCTTTACCTTGGCTATTTCTCTGAGCACTGACAACTCTGTACATCTGTGTCTTGAGTGGTGGTCTGGGTTCTTCCTTACTTTTACCATATATCTGAGCACCGTGTACTTGCGTGTCTTTTTCTGTGGCGATAGGGGTTTTTCCTTACCTGGGCCTTGTTTCTGAGCCCCGAACACCTTATACTTCTGTGTCTTTTTGAGTGGTGGCCGGGTTCTTCCTTACGTTGGCCATGTCTCTGAGCACTGACCACCTGGTACTTCTGTGTCTTGTTCAATGGTGGTCGGCTTTCAGCCTTCCTTAGCTTGGCCATGTCTCTGAGCACTGACCACCTTGTACTTCTACTTGTACTACTTGTTGAGTAGTGATTGGCGTTCTTCCTTACCTCTGTCATGTCTCTGAGCACTGACTACCTTGTACTTCTGTGTCTTGTTCAGTGGTGATCAGGGTTCTTCCTTACCTCTGTGATGTCTCTGAGCACTGACTACCTTGTACTTCTAGGCACTCCATAAAGGTTGCAGTTCTGGAATATGAGAGCACTGGAGGATAATGGCTTCCAGGTTGCTTCACGTTTGATTTGTGTCAAATACTTGGCAGTTAATTTGCACATTTTTTCTGAACAGGTCTCTTGCAACAAAGCGTTTGCTGCTTCTTTGATCAGGTCCCAATATCTTAGCAATTTCAAGAGTGCTGCATCTCTCTTAGACTTTTCAGAGTCAGTTATATCCTTTTATTGGCCTATTTTGCCTGAGGAAATCAAGCTGCCTAATAATTTTGCACACCTTGATATAGGATATTGATCTCCTTGGGCCACACTCTCCCTCATTACACAAAAAACATGTCATTTGATATAATTTATTCCAATAAGCATTCGAGTTTATACAGGTTTGAGTTAAAAAATAAGCATAAGAATGATATGGTAAAAATACTCACCTAATTATACACAGTTTAGTTCTGCAATAGCTTGAGAGCCACACGTTGGATATTACGGCTCTGTACATTGTCTATAGTGTTTTACATTTCTTATTTCTTGTTACTCAGATGGGATGTGAAGAATAGTTCGTGGATGATCCCTGAGCTGCTCAAACCTTTAGTTGTCAATGTGAATTTCCAAAGAAACAAAAAAACTGTTTTCATGTCTACGAGCTTTGCTGGATATGTTGGAATTCTAACTGGAATGAAACCAGTAAGTTCTTTTTATACCAATGTCCACCTGTACCTTTTATTAGCCAGATTTGGTCAATGAGAAAGATCTAATGAGAATGGTAAAGCCCTGAATGTCCTGTATGGTCAGAAGCCGCAAGGAGCAGCTATTTTGCTGTTTTAACCTTTGAATTTGTGTGTTACCGTTGGAGTTAGGCTAGATGACACTTAGCAATTTCCTATGTCCGTAAACATGAAGGCTTCATCCATCGGAGTGTGCCTGTTACTAAAGAGATTAGAAGGGACTGCTATCTAAAGTGCTTGGCCTGCATTAGTCCCCAAGATCTACCCTACTTACACAGTATGAGCGTGAGCTTGATTAAAATAAGTTGTTCTTCAATGCACCTCCAACTATTCAGAAGCCTCCCGTACGTTTGGATACTTTCACAACACGCATTTCTGGACAGTGCTGCTGGGAGAAAGGAATTCTTGCAAAGTAAATTAGTTACAGGAAATTTAAAGGGATTTTCTTAGCATAAAGTGTTATGGACAGGATATGACCATAACTTTTGGATCATTGGATGTCTGACCTCTGGGAACCCTGCTAATAAGGAAATTGAAGGGATTGAGGTCCTTTGCCTTTTTTCTACACAGTAGCTCTTCCTCCTACAAGCTGTACAGGTTATTGCAGCACAGACCTATCCAGGTGATCAGGCTGGTTTGCAGTTCACTATAGAGGGGGTTAATTCATGTAAGGTTTAGGCTATGGTCACATACGAGCGAAATGCGTCCCAATCATTACGGTAATACACAGCTCTCATAGAGAACTATGGATTACGCCTCCTCTCCCCACGTATACAATCCGATCGTATTGTAGGCACGGGGAGATAATTGACATGTCATTCATTCACGGCGCTTACGCGCTGCAAGTAATGAATCTCCATGGGCCGGCAGGCTCCCGAACACCCAGCGTAATTGCGGTGCGTACTGTACGCAGTTAAGCCGTGTGAACATAGTCTTAGTGTGAAAGGCCTGCAACTGTCTTTCTGCACCTCCACATAACAAGTAAAATAACTTGGTATAACTGACTAATATGGGTATAGGGCAGTGATGGCAAACCTTTTTGAGACCGAGTGCCGAAATACCTTAGTTACCACAAAGTGCCGCCGCCGTCGACACGAAGCAGGGAGGTGACGTTGGGAAGCGGGGCCACTCCACAATTAATACGAGGGATGCGATGGCCGCTTAGCCCAACCCTCTGCCATATTTTCACCATATAGTGACCATATTGTGGTAGATAGCATTGTACACAGATGCTCAGCAGACAGTTGACTGATTAATACCACGACCACATATCACCACCACATGGTGACTGAATAATACCGCCACATATCACCACCACAAAGTGACTGAATAATACCGCCACACCATTACTGAATATAAACCATTACACTTTGCACACATATAACGATTACAATTAAGGCACATTTAGTGACTCACAGGTGACGTTTCTCCAATGAGTCGTTCACATTCCGGTTTCTTCATCTGGTTCACACCTTCATACTGATTTCTCCTGACCAACTCTCATGCCTGCAGATTTAGACACAAATATCTTAGAATCCTCACTTTTCCAGCAACTCCTTACTTATAGGTATATAGGTCTCCTCAGTTAGGAAGGTATATAGATATAGGTCCTCTTAGGCAGATAGGTGTATAGATATAGGTCCCCACAGGCAGTAGATGTCCCCTTTCAGGCAGTACAGTCATGGCCAAAAGTTTTGAGAATGACACAAATATTATATTTTCACATGATCTGTTGCCCTCTGGTTTTTATGTGCGTTTGTCAGATGTTTTTATCACATACAGAAATACAAGTGCAATCATATTATGATTAACAAAAGCTTTTATTGACAGTTAGAATGAGTTAATGCAGCAAGTCAATATTTGCAGTGTTGACCCTTCTTCAGGACCTCTGCAATTCTCCCTGGCATGCTCTCAATCAACTTCTGGAAAAAATCCTGACTGATAGCAGTCCATTCTTGCACAATCAATGCTTGCATTTTGTCACAATTTGTTGTTTTTTGTTTGTCCACCTGTCTCTTGATGATTGACCACAAGTTCTCAATGGGATTAAGATCTGGGGAGTTTCCAGGCCATGGACCCAAAATCTCTGTTTTGTTCCCTGAGCCATTTAGGTTATCACCTTTACTTTATGGCAAGGTGTTCCATCATGCTGGGAAAGGCATTGTTGATCACCAAACTGCTCTTGGACGGTTGGGAGAAGTTGCTCTTGGAGGACATTCTGGTACCATTCTTTATTCATGGATGTGTTTTTAGGCAAGACTGTTAGAGAGCTGATTCCCTTGGCTGAGAAGCAACCCCACTCATGGAATGGTTTCTGGATGCTTTGCAGTTGGCATGAGACAAGACTGGTGGTATCGCTCACCTTGTCTTCTCCGAACAAGCTGTTTTCCAGATGTTCCAAACATTCGGAAATGGGATTCATCAGAGAAAATGACTTTACCCCAGTCAGCAGTCCACTCCCTGTACCTCTGGCAGAATATCAGTCTGTCCCTGATGTTTTTTCTGGAGAGAAGTGGCTTCTTTGCTGCCCTCCTTGACCCCAGGCCTTGCTCCATGAGTCTCTCCGCCTCCCAGTGCGTGCAGATGCAGTCACACCTGCCTGCTGCCATTCCTGAGCAAGCTCTGCACTGCTGGTAGCCCGATTCCCAAGCTGAAACACTTTTAAGAGACGGTCCTGCCGCTTGCTGGTCTTTCTTGGGCGCCCTGGAGCCTTTTTGGCAACAATGGAACCTCTCTCCTTGAATTCCTTGATGATGCGATAGATTGTTGACTGAGGTGCAATCTTTCTAGCTGCGATACTCTTCCCTGTTAGGCCAGTTTTTGTGCAGTGCAATGATGACTGCACGTTTTTTCTTTAGAGATAACCATGGTTAACAGAAGAGAAACAATGATGCCAAGCACCACCTCCTTTTAAAGTGTCCAGTGGTGTGATTCTTACTTAATCATGACAGATTGATCTCCAGCCCTGTCCTCATCAACACCCACACCTGTGTTAATGGAGCAATCACTGAAACGATGTTAGCTGGTCCTTTTAAGGCAGGCCTGCAATGAAGTTGAAATGTGTTTGGGGGGAAAAAGTACATTTTCTAGGCAACTATTGACTTTGCAATTAATTGCTGTTAAGCTGATCACTCTTTATAACATTCTGGAGTATATGCAAATTGCCATTATAAAACCTGATGCAGTAGACTGTAAAAATTTAACATTTGGATCATTCTCAAAACTTTTGGCCATGACTGTATACAGCTCCCCACAGACAGTAGATAGCCCCATTCAGGCAGTAGACGGATAGCTCCCCTCAGGCAGTATATGGATACCCAGCACTCGCCACTACCTGTATATAGCCAGCACTTCCCACTGCCTGTATATAGAATCCACAAATAAAAATAACATTAATACTCAACTTACTTCTTTCCCAGCATGCTCCTCTTCTGTCCATCCCAATTCGGGACGCTCCTCCGGCAGTTCCTCGGTTGCATAGCCCGTCATAGGCAGCGGCGAAATGATGTAACTACACCGCGTCGCTGCCCAGCTGAGCGCATGGGGCCGCCGTAGACCCTCAGCGCTGATGATCCGCGGCGGGCCCAGGTCCTACACTGTGACCTGGATGCCAAGCCCTAGCACGGCGTCTGGGTCATAATGCAGGAAGCCAGCGAGTGGCCAGCCTGGCGTGCGTGACACATGTTCGCCACCACTGGTATAGGGCATTGTACACTATATTTAAGGGAACAGAACAAAGTCACATTTAGACGGCCATCAAGTGCCAGATCCCTACATACACCAGAGTATTAAAGCCTAGCTTTGCAGCGGTAGTAGTATACCACAATGTTGCCTGGCTTTTTTTTTGATATTGCTGTCTACTTCACAGCTATTTTTTTTTCTGTGCAGGTGTTACTCTCTCTCACCATGAACGATCGCTTTAATGTTGATGGAGGGTATATTGGTGAGTCATTCTTGCACTTATAACACAACATGAACATATGGATCTCGTGTAAGGTTATGACACGGGCCCTTACCCCAACTGTCTATTGCATCCTTCTCCAGTTTCCCTATTTACATTCTAGCCCCTGATGTGGCCCTGTATGTATATAGGTAGTATGGTGCCTTCCCTGGTATTCTTCTTCCACATACATTACAGCTTTCTTGCCTCTTATCTTGAAGCTTGCTGCTCTTTTGCCCAGGCACAGACTGATCTGCACAAATACATTTTTCTTTCCCTATTCAAGGGGTTGTCCAGCAAAGACACACTGGGATTCATTGGGGCCGGTGTGGGTGAAAAAAAAAGATGTTATAGTTATCACAGGACCCCCACTGGTGCTGCTCTGGAGCTTTTGGGGATCTGCTCCTCTTCACTTCCAGGTTCTTGTGCATTCACTTACAGTGGAGCTCAAGCCTCTTCTGCATGTCAGGACAAGAACCTGGAAGTCAAGATGAGCGGACGGCCAGGGAGCTCCGGAGCGCCAGTGACAGGGGTCCTGTAGGTGAATATAAGGTTTATATTTAGCCCCTTTAAATACTACTTTTATCTTTATGTTGTGTTGGCACCATTTTGAGTTTAGCTGTAATGAGGTTTATCTTCCATATTATTTCTATAGTATAAATCACTTATCCCACATGGTTATGTTTTCTTATGTGCATTTGCAGGTGTCCTTGAATGGATCCTTGGCATAAGACAAGGGGCTTGGATCGGCTTTATTACTAGAAGCGTACTGGAGAATGCTACATGGTTTGTTTCTATTCTGTGCCAGGTGCTATAGTTATGTACAGAATGCAAATCCCATACATAATGTATTATGCAAAGTAGGTTTTATATCCTGTATCTACTTGGTCATTTTTATTGTGTAGGCTATTATAGAAGCATATGTTTGTTTCCTATATATTTTTTTTTCTAATCTGGGGTGGCTGTTGTGCATTTTTCTGAAAGGTTTTTCCTTCACATACATGTTGTTGTTGTTGTTGTTGGGTTTTTGTTTGTTTCTGTCCCATCTCCAAAGAATCCACATGATTTACTCTTGCCCAGATCAAATAGATGTTGAAGCTATTTAGCAATCTAAAATTTTGCAAGTCAATTTATAGGCCCATAGACTCAGTGATTAATGTATTTGCCTGATGGTAATTTGCCCAAGGCTCAATGCACTTGGTGTTGGCAGCCTATCATGAGAGAGTAAACAGGTTTGTAGCTATAGTGACCTGAGGAGCTGATGCAGCCCATACAAGAGGGGATATCTCAGAATAGGTAGGACACTGTTAATGGACATATATTGCAAAGTGACTTGTTTTTGCAAGATCTTTAACATAAAAGGCAATCCTTGTAGTGAGACATCCCCTTTAAGAAATGTTTTCCACTGATAATCTAAAAAAAATATTGGCACCAAATTGCAAGAAAAAAAAATAGCAATAGATGCAGCCTTGTGCACCAGAAGGTGATTGCCCCTGGCTGCATTTAACAGAGAGTTCCTAGGACTGAGCATAATCATGAGATATAATCACCCCTTCCTGCGGACTATATGTCGTTTTGCTGTGTCTTACCACAACATGACATGGATAGATTATCAGCACATCTACCGGAAGGAGGGCAGCTGCACTTGTACTATCATGGTCAGATTTCGAGTGCCCTGTCCTTTCAGGCAACCTAAAACAAGATTTTATACAGCTGCATAAATAAAAAAATAAAAAAGTAACATGGCTGTTGGACTGCAGGGAGGCCAGTGAAATAATATTTAATGCCAAAACTGCCTGTATTCTTAAGGGTTGGCCCCGTGGAACAAATTATTTTCTGAATAATCTCTCTCCCAGATTTGGCCACTCTTGTAATGCATTTTCATGAAATTTTCCGTGGGCTTCCTGCAGTTTTACATTAGCTGTTTGCTGACCGGAAGCTCAGCAGCTCTGTGTGACTGGACACACAGGAAACCGTTCTCTGCCTACCTCAGGAGATCATGTGACCAAAGGGATTTTGGCAGCCTTTGAAGCCACATGCCACCAAAGGCTTTCAACATGGTGAGGCGGAAAGAGACAAACTACAGCAAAGGATCCTGGACCTTCTGATTTTAGGGTATGTTCGCACAACTTTTTTCAGATCCGTTTTTGGACCCAAAACGGATCCATAAAACGTATCTAACAATGTGCAGTTTGATTTACATTGGTTTCAATGTAAAACATGCATCGGCGTTCAGACGAGTGATCGCCGATGCGTGTTTACTTGCGTCTTTTCGATGCGCTTTTCGGATCCGTATTAACAATTGACGTGTCAATTCTACTTGCGTTTTACACAAGTGAAATCCCCATAGGAAACAATGGAATGCGCTTTTGGAGCCCGAAAAACGGATCCAAAAACGCAACATACTTTTGGGTACGTTTTGGATGCGCTTTTCATACGAATAGCTCATCCGAAAAACACATTGGATTAAATGTATTAATGTTTTAGATAGTTTATTATAGAATGTTGAGTGGTTTTAGTATAATACATTCATAAATTTATTATTAAAAACTTATAATAATTTCTATAAACACCCATTCTATACTAAAAAAAAAAACTGCTTTTATATCATTCAATATACACTCACCGGCCACTTTATTAGGTACACCATGCTAGTAACGGGTTGGACCCCCTTTTGCCTTCAGAACTGCCTCAATTCTCGTGGCATAGATTCCACAAGGTGTTGCAAACGATGCTCAATTGGTACCAAGGGGCCCAAAGAGTGCCAAGAAAATATTCCCCACACCATGACACCACCACCACCAGCCTGAACCATTGATACAAGGCAGTAAGGAACCAAGCTATCATGTTGTTGACGCCCAATTCAGACCCGACCAACCGAATGTCGCAGCAGAAATCGAGACTCATCAGACCAGGCAACGTTTTTCCCAATCTTCTACTGTCCAATTTCGATGAGCTTGGGCAAATTGGAGCCTCAGTTTCCTGTTCTTAGCTGAAAGGAGTGTGCACCCGGTGTGTGTCTTCTGCTGCTGTAGCCCATCTGCCTCAAAGTTCGCCGTACTGTGCGTTCAGAGATGCTCTTCTGCCTACCTTGGTTGTAACGGGTGGCTATTTGAGTCACTGTTGCCTTTCTATCAGCTCGAACCAGTCTGCCCATTCTCCTTTGACCTCTGGCATCAACAAGGCATTCCGCCCACAGGACTGCCGCTCACTGGATGTTTTTTCTTTTTCGGACCATTCTCTGTAAACCCTAGAGATGGTTGTGCGTGAAAATCCCAGGAGATCAGCAGTTTCTGAAATACTCAGACCAGCCCTTCTGGCACCAACAACCATGCCACGTTCAAAGGCACTCAAATCACCTTTCTTCCCCATACTGATGCTCGGTTTGAACTGCAGGAGATTGTCTTGACCATGTCTACATGCCTAAATGCACTGAGTTGCCGCCATGTGATTGGCTGATTAGAAATTAAGTGTTAACGAGCAGTTGGACAGGTGTACCTAATAAAGTGGCCGGTGAGTGTATATAAAAAGTGATTTATAAGATTAAACACATGTAAAACGCTGTTAGCTCCCTCTATTGGGCTTCCTCTTACACTACTGCCTAACCACTTTAAGATGAAACACATGTTGGGAAAACTAAAGGTTGATGCATAGGGGTTTAGAGAGTACAATTACTGTTTGCAGTTTTGGTTGTGGGGGATAGCTTAAGGGGAGAAAATTACAAAAGACTCAAGCAGTTGTTTATTTAGGTATCCTTTATTGCTTTTACTATGTAACATATGTAAAATGGTGTTCGCTCCCCCTATTGGGCTTCCTCTTACACTACTACTACCTAACCACTTTCCACTCTAAGTGAAAATGTAGGTCATTAGGTTACTAAAGTTCAAACAGTTCTTCTAGATCAAATGAGTCTCCTCTAGGGGCCGATTTAGTCTATTACACTAAAGATTCCAGCTTTTCAAACAACGTCTGTGGATGATATCATTTGTGAATAGTCTCAAGATCTTTGCCTGCAATTTATCTAGTGTATACTATTTAAAAACACATGCAAAAAGCATCTGCAGCTGTGTTTTGGATACGTTTTTTGGATGCAGTTTTCAATGTGTTTTTCTTCTGGTGAAAAACGGATCCAAAACGTCGTGTGAACATACCTTTGCAGTTCAGAGATAAACCACATTCAAAAAGGAAATGCTGCTGCTTCACTACAAAGAAGGGAGGCTGCGTACAGCACAGGAAAAAAAGCACAAATTGATACAGAAAACAAGGCAATACATGAACAGAGACAAACCATTTTAGATGAGATTTTTTGGGAGGGTAAGCAGACAGTCTTTAAGGGATTAAGCTTTCCATCCCCAATATCCAGGTATAAATGTGTGTGTATTTCTAGTGTAAGTGCTTACTGAGCATAAGGGTCATGATATGTGTACTGTATAGTGAAAATTTCAATTTTCTCACCTATGTTTTCTGTTCTCCTGTAAATTATATGTCAATATCACAATTCAGTGTACTGGCTGTCGTTTGTCACATTGACCCCAAGTTGTGATGAGTATTTTACTTCAGTTTATGTTTTCTATTTTTTTTCTATCTTGAACCACAGTTATGAAGAAGCAAAAACCATTCTGTCAAAAACCGTATTGCTTGCTCCTGCTTACTTCATACTGGGTGGCAACAAATCCGGGGAAGGCTGTGTGATCACACGCGCCAGACGATCTTGCCTCGATGTTTGGGAGTAAGTGTTTTGTCAATGAAAAACCTTGTGTTTGTTGTATTGTAGAAATCCTGACCCTGTGTCTTTGTCATTTAGGCTTGATATTCCAAAAGGCCAGTGGTATGTTGTTGAAACAAACTATGACCATTGGAAGCCCCCACTATCCATCGATAACAGAAGAGCAGTCGCTAAGAAGTGCATGGATAGAAGCACCCAAAAGGTAATTTTGTGTCCTAACACTCTGTTGCGGTTTCATTTTAGTTTTGTGAAATTCTTGCAGATTTTCTAAATTTCTGTAAAATAGCACAAGTCTCCAATCTGTGTCCTTCTCCACTGCAGCAATGCAAGTGAAATGGGTGAAACGTTACAGATTTTCAAAAGCTCTGTGCTTTTCGCTTGGCTCTGGTCAAGCACACATGAGCTGATGTATTTGTATAGAGATGGGGAAGCTGTGATCACCTGAGTGTCATGGCAGAAGGTCACTCTCTTACCAGTGATT
Organism: Phyllomedusa bahiana; assembly: GCA_025379985.1. Classification (NCBI taxonomy): domain Eukaryota; kingdom Metazoa; phylum Chordata; class Amphibia; order Anura; family Hylidae; genus Phyllomedusa; species Phyllomedusa bahiana. The sequence goes on from JAODAL010000699.1 coordinate 147,250, forward strand.
ACACGACTGAGCATTTGGAATAGAATTACGGGAAACCTCTTTCAATTTACATGTCATTGATTTAGCTTTCATCATAAAGACAGATTATTACCAAATACATTAGTGTTCTGATTTTGCTTAATTTCAGAGTTAGAGCAGTTCTTATCTCATGCTTATCTACTCAAGTTTTCCTAGATTACTGACCACCTATCTATTCAGTGGCAGTGGCTTCCTGCTGTTTCTTATCAGCAAGATAGAGTTTCTCAGTCTCTGATCTTATTTTCTTACTGAGGAAAATGTAAACCCTTAGGGTGTGTTCATACAGCACTGACAAAATACCGGTTGACCGGTATTTTGTCATTTTTTTTGGAAGGATTTTTTGTCTGCTATTTGTGGATTCAAGCCGTCCCCCTTCACATGTTCATGATCTGCCCAAAAACCGGGCAGAAGAATGAACATGTTCTGAGTTTTTCGTTACACCGGCGGTGTAAAAAAAAAAAAAAAAACATCTGTCAGAAAATCCATGCAGTGTGAACTACTGCATGGATTTTCAATTGAAGTCTATGCAGATGGTTGACAGTCGGTTTACAGACGGTTTTCAAATCTGAAAACAGTCTGTAAAGCCGACTGAAAGCCAGTGGCGTGGGGACATGTTTTTAAGCTATGTCTACACAGGTAAGTTAAAATACCATGGAAAATTCTGATGTAATTTTGACTTCGCTGCATTGCGTTTTTTACACAAAAAACGCAGTTGGATTTCCCACAGCCTCATACATTGAGGTCTACGGGAATCCGGCACAAGAGAGAAAATGTTCTCTCTTCCAGTGGATGGGCGGCGGTTTAGAAATGCTCAGTAAAAAATCCATACTGTGTAGACTACAGCACGGATTTTCTATTGAGGTCTACACAGAACAGATTTTTCATCAGATTTTCGTTGGTTTCAGTCTTTAGAATTTGCCAAACATCCGACTGTCATCTGTGCTGTGTAGACCTCAACAGAAAATTTGTGCTGTAGTCTCAACCTTAGAGATTCTGACCTGTGTCATCCTGTCAGGTTTGCAGATCACGTATCTGTGTATTTATATCAAAGAAAAGAGTCACTCAGCAGCTGACAGTGTGTCTGGGCAGCATGTAAGTTTTTCTCCTCGCACGAAATGCTTCCGCTCATGACAAATACAGCTCTGCTAGCTCACATTTATAGCCAGACATCCTGTTTTGACAGTTATTGTTTTTCAAAACCTCTCCATCATCCATGTCCCTGTGACAGGAACTAGCAGAGCTGAAATATTAGTCACTGCTGCAGAACCACCCACAGCCTGCACAAGAAGTGGGAGCCTGAATAGGCTGTGAAGGGTGAAACAGCCAGATAAGACAACCCCCTTTTTAACTCAGTACTTCAAGTATGTGAGTCGACCACACAGCTGCCTATAGGCAATAGAAAAGACGTTGACACATGACTGCAGTATCTGCTCACACAGGTTTTGTTTTGCCATTTAACCATGAATAGGCATAGGACTTCATAGGTGCTGTATACAAGAATTGTAGACTATTTTAATAATATTAATTGCAGAGTTTCTATTTTATATATTGGAGCAATAAACAAGAAATGTGTTATTCAACATACTGTAGGTGCTGCCAGCTATCTAACCTAAAGCTTTGTGTAATTGTGTTTTACAGAATATTTCGTTTTCCACACTCTATGATGTGCTGTCAACAAAACCTGTTCTTAACAAGGTAAACTGTTTATTTAAATCTCATCTCTCTTAGGTCATGTCCACACGGCTTATTTTGGGACGGATTTCAGCCCGTAATTCGCGCCGTACTGCGCAAATTACGGTCTGAAATCTCTAATAGAGAACTATGGATTCCGTCTCCTCACACTGCACACGAAACACGGCGAGCGGGGAGATATGTGACATGTCAGTTATTCACAGCGGTATACGCACCGTGGATAATGAATGTCTATGGGGCCGGCGAGTTGCCGGCCCCCCCGCCGCCGAGCACATGGCGTTATTGCGGGCGAAATCCGTCCCGCAATTACGCCGTGAATAAGCCGTGTGAACATAGCCTTAGGCTAGTTACATAAACAATGTCTAGGAGTGGTTTTAGATGCATTTTTCTTTTTTTATGGGAGAGAGCTAAAACAGTGGCCAGGTGTTAGGTGTTTACTAAGGCCTTAAAGGGGTTTTATCATTTCACGTTTTCGCAGACTTGAGCTGTTTCTATCCATTACAGCTTCAAATCCAGGGGCGAGTCTCCCTTCCCTGTAGGCGTGTATCTCCTCCCAGGAGGCGAGTCTCCCCTCACTGAAGAACTGTGACATCATTCTGTGTGTGCAGTGGAAGCGAAAGGATGTCTGGAGATGCAGCCTCCTGCAATGTTCTCTTGTCCGCAGAGCTGTCATCTCCTGGCTGTACAAGCTCCTTGTGAGCAGAACACCCTCATTGCTGTAAGCAGTTGTACATACAGCCTGAAGTGATAAAACAAATGTGAGGAATGCACGCTCCCCCCCCCCCCCCTCCCTCAAACACACACCTGTTATCCGGCAGGAGGTAGAGGGGAATAGTGTATAAGGCTGTGTTATAAGGGTGATGGAAACAGACTGTATAAAGCTGTGTTATATAAGGGGAGAGTGAATCTAACTGCTAGACCAGGCATTCTCAAACTGCGACCCTCCAGCTGTTGGGGAACTACAACTCCCATCATGCATTTATATAATCTATAACAGTGGGACTGATGGGAGTTGTAGTTTACCAACAGCTGGAGGGCCGCAGTTTGAGGATGCCTGTGCTAGACACTCAGTAATTGCACAGATCCTTTACATAGAGCTGAGATAGGAGCATAGAGAAGCTGAGGCACCTAGTTTCACTTTCATATTCCACAGCTCAGAGGGGAGTAAGCACAGAGTGCAGGCAGCCAATCACAGCGCAGGGGGCATTTCCCATCCAGGGGGCATGCCCGAACAGGCTGAATGACATTTCAGTCAGCCAATCACAGAATAGGGGGCGTGTCCCGTCCATCTGCTGCAGAAATAGCTATAGATGCACAGTTAGCTTATATCTGCTATACTAAGTGATTTAGATAAAGCAAAATAATTTCAAAAGTGCTTTTTTTTTACTGTCTCCATCGTTTGAGATATGATCTTTGTATCGAGAAAACCCCTTTAATGCTTTATGACTTACCGTCATGCAGTGGGAAGTAAAGCCCCACATATGATAGATATATATGTCATAATAAATAAGAATGGAAAAACAGCTCACCATATCCTCCTCATGGAAAAACGACTGGGGATTCCTTGGTGCACGAACCAATCACCCAGCCACAGGTGTAGCAAATCCGGAAAACGGGTGAGGAGGGTGGTTCAGCACTCATAGGTAAAAAACATTAACTTTATTGTCCATAGTAAAAAAATAAATCAATAGCTTTTTCCATGTTTGTTCTTTGATTTTATTTTTTCTACTATGGACAAAAAAAGTTAATGTTTTTTACCCATGGAGTTGCTGAAAACCACCTCTCTCGCGCTGTTTCCCTATATATGTTTATAATGACCCCACATGTACCACCATTGTGCCCGCAGGATACAGCCAGACTGCTGCCAAAATTTGGGGCCCGGGTGTGGGGATGACTTCAAAAACCAAAAGTTTTAAAACCCCAATGGGCTTAAAACCGCCGCTATTTAAACCCTGCTTAAGTATTGGCAGATGGGGTTTCCCCGGCTGCTTTTTAAAAACCCCCTTTTTTTCCCCTGTGCACCACAGTTTTGAGGCCAATGACTTGTCCCTGGTGGGGGGGGAGCTTAATTGAAGGCCCTCAAGGGCTGCAACATAGGCCATGTTCACACGGGTTATTGCCGGCCCTAATTGCGAGGGACTGATTTCGCCCGCAAATTTCGCCGGCTTGGCCCCCGGGGGGAAAGCGGCCGCTCGCCCCGGGGCCCCCTAGACATCCATTATCCATGGTTTCGAATTCCGCCGGGAATTTAAAGGCATGTCACTTTTTTCCCACTGCTCATGTTTCGCCCAGCGGGAAGGAAGAAGTGAAACCATAGTTCTCTTTTGGAAAATTTTGGATTTAAACCCTAATGAAAAGGGACAGCGGCCGCAAAAACGGGTGAAATCCAACCCGAAAAAAGCCATGTAAAAGGGCCTTACAGAAACATTTGGGCATCCAAAGGCAGGACCCCAATAAGAAGCCTTTCAGCATAATTTAAAAAGGTATTTTAAACGGCTTAAAAATTTCGGGACGTAATTACGCCCGCCCAAATTTCGCCGTGTTGGGCCGGGGCCTGAGTTTAGCGGGGGGCCGGCCCCTTCGGGCCCCAAAACCAAACAAGCTAGCCCGCGTAATTTCGCCGCCAGAAAAAGGGCCCTGGGCAATTATCTCCCCCCCGGTGGGTTCGCCGGGCGGGGAGGGGGAGACTTTAAACCATAGGGCTCTATGGGAACTTGAATTTTCCCGGTTTAAAAAATGGGCCGTTTTCGGCCCTAATTGGGGCCGGAAATTTGGCGCTTTAAAAGGGCCGAAAATTGGGGCCCCAAATTTTTTCCAACCCCCTTTTTGGAAAAATGCCCTTTAGGGTGCCACACATAAAAGAATGAAAAAAAGTAGTGTAAATTTAGTTTTAAACCCCAACTTAAAAAAAAAGTTTAAAAAAAAAAAAAAATTTTAAAAATTTTCAAACTAAAGAAATGTTTACATTTCATTTCCAGGGATATAAGGGAGCAAAAAAAAAATAAAAAACCAATGACAAAAGAAATGTGTATTTGTTTCATCCCTCCTCCCACATAAACAGAATAAAACATTTAAACAAAAAATTTATATTTTAAATCCAAAAATTTTTACCAATGGGAAAACCAAAAGGGGGTCCAAAAAAGAAAACTCCCACCCAAAGACCAAAAAAAAAGTTATTGGTGTCAGAAAAGGAAAAAAATAAAAAAAACCCTTAATTTTTTTTTTTTTTAAAAGGAGCAAAAAAATAAAAAAAAAAAAAACTTTAATTGGTTTTAACAATCATTTTTAGCCCATAGAATAAAAAGAATACGTCCTTTTTTACTTCACCGTGAACACCCCCAAAAAAAAAAAACATACATGTACGTAAAGGGGGACCATCTACACCCGACTGGCAGGTCCTTTTTCCCCTCCGGAGGGAGCTTAAACCCCAAGGGGGTTTGTAAAATTTTAAAAACATGCAAAAAAATCAAGATAGTTCATAAACTAGGAGGAGTATGTTATCTGCGTATTGAGATAAAGGCAGCTTGTCACCGGGTAATTTTGTTTTTTTGTCTTTCCTTTCGCTTACTTTTTAAAACACTGATGGCCCTATCTGGAAACAAATTGAAAAAACCCCGGGGGGCTTTTCCCAAACCCCCGCAATTTCCTTGGTGAGGAGAACCCTTATAAAGGAACCAGCCAAGCCCTTATACTGTATAAGGATAAAGAAGAAACCTAATGTTGCCTCCCTAAATGGGCTAAAGCAACAAACTATCCTAAACTGCTGCTATTGCAATTCTGTTCTGTACCAAGTGCACTTAGAGGGGGGAATAATTCAGCGCCTGTAATGGCTTATAATGTCCATCAGATCTTTTAGCAATAAATTCTTTATAGTAGTCATTTAGAGCATAGATAGCTTTCCATAATTCAGACCTTTTTATCCAAGATTAAAGCAATGTTGCTCTTTTACTATGGGGCTGATATGTTTCCATTGCCACTACTAGAGACCTATTAATGTGCTGCAGCGATAAAACCAGAGTCCTAAATATCAGCTGACTTATACCATTACTTTAAAGTGGTGTGATAGGTACACAGCTGGTTGGACAATGAAAAATACATTGTACTGTATAGAGTAGCCACAGAACTATGTCTTATTTAAGAGAAGCAGCATATAAATAAGCACTATGGACACACTTGTCCAATATCACTCAGGTTACTGACCATTCTAATAAAACGCTTGAACTTCTGACGGTTTTACTAAATCTGCCCCACTGCGTCCGCTCAACCTAAATGGAAATACCAGTGAAGCAAGTTCGGGGGAGAGGTGCTTCCAACAGATTATCCCTGGTTGTTGAATACGGTTTTTGTAATTATCAGGTTTTCTTTGATTGGAGGCCTGGGTACCACCTTTGACTACAATGGGTCTGCTGGCGCTGTCATGTAGCAGGCATAAGAGCTTTGTTGGCTTTCTTTGGCTATACTAAGGACATAGCACGTTACTATTTAAGCTCTGAAGGCTAAAGATTTACAGCAAAACCTTGCACTATGTATCTGTGACAGATCTGGAGCTTTCTATAGTTATAGGTACCTTTTAAAGATGAATTGTGACATCTCTTGTCATGTCTGTTATAGTCAATACTTGTGTTCCCTGTGGATTAACAATCCTAAAGGATCTTCTCTTCTATCTGTGTGTGTTGTGTTGTTCCTTTGTTATTCCTTCTGGAAATGTATTACTAAATCTGTCAGATGGGTGTTACCAATGGAGGGGGCGGTCTGACATTGTGCAATCAGTGCTAAGAGTCAGTGTGTGTGAAAGGATACGCCCCTCTAAAAACTAGAATGGTAACACCCATCTGTCAGATTCAGTAATAATTTTCTATGAGGAATAACAAGAGGAACAGCACAACACTGTTATAAGAGAAGATGCTCCAGAATTGGTATTTCACAGGGAACACAAGGATTTACTAAGACATGTCCGGAGGTGTCTCAGGCTCCAGTCCCAGCATCTCTGGGGCCTCACGAAGAAAGCTTCTTCAGAGAAGGAGAAGATGTCCACTGAAACCATTGGATGCTGTTTGTTTATAGTGGGCAGATTTGTCGGCTTTCCAGGGTAGTTGTGCCTTAAAGTAATGTAAACTATTATTATTTGTCAGCCTTTGACTGGATGTAGCTGTAGTATTAAGTTGTATGTATATGTAGGCTGCAGTAACTGTACGATAAAGAGAATTCTATTTGTGATTAGCAGAAGCTGTAGAGTTTTAAGGCTTTTGGGGTCCAATTTATACAACGTGTCATTAACAATTGCTTTTGGCCTGTGTTCACATTTTAGTATGCACTAGACAATCACGTTCACATAGAGCAACATAGAGCCAAAGGGTTTATAGGGGATGAATCCGCATTCCCGCCACTGTCTTCAACAGGGAACAATGTGGCAGGTGGTGCACATGCAGTTAAAAATAATTATACATGGAAGCAGTATAAGAAACTACCGTAAGGGAAAAATTGTGGAAACTAAAGCTGTCCTAATGCATATTATACGTGTTACTAATGCGCTCACTGCTACAGCACTGGTTTTATCTCATAATTTTGTGTTTTTAGCATTTTTAATTTTGTTTTCACCGATTTACTAATATCGCTTAAAAAGAGATTACCTAGTGATCATGGGGGTATTTTTCTGCACTGATTTCTATCTAATCCAAGAATGTGTTTTTTTCTCAAATAAGAGTTTTAGATTTGGATGCCAACAATCCTGAGGGTGGGTGCTCAGTCACGTCTTGGAAGAGAGGTAGCCATGTGCAGTGAGTTTTTATTGGTATGAATGTGAGGTGTAGCTAGCCCTGTATCTTCTATTTACTATAGTAGAGAGTACCTGCACATGTACATAACTAACCAAAATGTATAGTAAATATATCTAATTTCTTCACCATTGACCATAATCATGTGAACAGCTTTTGTAGGTGAACTGATTTAATGATCTTGTTTCTTTCATGTTAACATACTGAGAAATACATCCAATTCCTGAATTCCTTGTGTTGTGTCTTTATTTGAAGCTTCATAAGCCGGTCATGCACAGAAGACTATGTGTATGGGGACCTCCTGACTTTTTTTGGCATCAGTAATTGGGGAAAGGAGGGTTGGACATGATGGATATTTTATTATTTATTTTAGAGCGCCATTGATTCCAGGGCGCTGTACATTCAAGGGGAGTTACATACATAACAAATGTTGAACAAATACAATGGTGACGATAAATGACTACTGACACAGAGGGGGGAGAGGACCCTGCCAGCGAAGGCTTACAATCTACAAGGAAGGAAGGGAGAAACAGAAGGTGTGGGGCAGACATGTTTGTGGGGCAGTGTACTGGTGGTGGGGTTATAAGCTATCCTGAAGAGAGAGATTTTTAGGTTGCTTTTGAAACTGGTAACAGTTAAGGAGAGTCTGATGTTTTGGGGTAATGAGTTCCAGAAAATGGGGGAAGCACGAGAGAAGTCTTGGAGATGGTTATGTGAGGAGCTGATTAGAGGAGAGCAGAGAAGAAGGTACTGTGAGGAGCAGAGATTCCGTGAGGGGAGCTATCTGGAGATTAGAGCAGAGATGTATGGAGGGGAGAGGTTAGGGAGAGCTTTGTAGGTCATGGTTAGTAACTTGAAATGAATTCGCTAGGCAGTGGGTAGCCAGTGTAGGGATTGACAGAGCGGAGAGGCAGAGGAGTAGTGGGAAGAGAGGTGGATGAGACGGGCAGCAGAGTTGAGGATGGCTTGAATGAGAGCAAGAGTGCTGGAATGGAGGCCACAGAGAATAGTGTTGCAGTAATCAAGGCGGGTGAAGACAAGGGCATGGACTAAAGTTTTTGTAGTGTCCAAGTTGAGGAATGGGCGGTTGCGTGAGATTTTTTAGGTGGAGGTGGCAGGCAGAGGTGAGGGTTTGGATGTGTGGTTTGAAAGACAGAGGGGAGTCAAGGGTTATACTTGCAGAGCTGGTGAGAGAGTGTAGCCATTAACAGTGATAGAGAGATCAGGTGGAGGGATGGAGTGGGACAGTGGAAAGATGATGAATTCGGTTTTCTCCACATTTAGTTGCAGGAGGAGAAGGAGGAGGATATAGACAGTCTGGGATCCGGGAGAGAAGAGAGTTAACATCGGGACCGGAGATGTAAAGTTGGGTGTCTGCATACAGGTGGTATTGAAAGCTGTGTGAAGCTATGAGTTGACCCAGAGTGTAGATCGAGAAAAGTAGTGGGCCCAGGATTGACCCCTGGGGGACACCAACAGAGAGGGCGAGAGGAGGAGGTGGTGCAAGAGTGAGAGACACTGAATGTCCGATCAGAGAGGTATGAGGAGATCCAGGAGAGGGCCAAGTCCGTGATGCCGAGGGACGAGAGGATTTGTAGCAGGTGGGAATGGTCAACTGTGTCAAAGGCAGAGGACAGGTCTAAGAGGAGAAGCACAGAGTAGTGGCGTGAGGCTTTAGCAGATGGAGGAGAGGTGAGAGGACAGTTGAAGATAGACCTGCTGCTCAAGGAGTTTGGGTGCAAAAGGAAGCAGTGAGATTGGGCGATAGTTGGACAGTGAGGAGGGGTCAAGAGATGGTTTCTTAAGGATGGGTGTGATGGTGGCATGTTTAAATGTGGAAGGGAAGATGCCAGAGGTTAATGATAGATTGAATAGGTGGGTTAGGGTTGGGAAGATAACAGTGCTGAGATCTGGAATGAGGTAGGTTGGCAGTGGGTCAAAGTTACAGGTAGTAAGGTTGGATTTGGACACTAGAGAGGAAAGGTTATCGTGAGTAACAGTGGGAAAGCAGGTTATAGAAGTGCACACTGGGGACTAAGGGTGGGCGGTGGCGACGGTAGAGGTGTGCAGTGGGGACTGTGGGGTGAAGCTTTCTCTGAGGTTGATCTTGTTTAAGAAATAAGTTGTAAAATCGTCCACTGATAGTAGAGATGGGGGAGGAGGTGCTGGGGGACGGAGGAGAGAGTTAAAGGTATTGAATAATTGTCTGGGGTTGTGAGACAGTGGTGAAGTAATCCTGTTTGGTGGTGGTGCGTGCAGACTTATATGCGTGTAGTGTTTGTTTGTATGCGGTGAAGTCATCGGTGGAGCGGGTTTTCTTCCAGCGGCGTTCGGCAATTCTGGAAGCTCGCCTCAGCTGTTTGGTGGAGTCAAGGGTGGTGGTGATTGTGTGGTTGTATAAAGCAGTGGCTGCATCTGGGTCGTTGATTGAGGATATGGTAGAAAGAGATGCAAGAGAGTCAGCGATAGTGCCAGGGTTGAGGTTTTGTAGGTTTCTGCGGGGGTGTACTAGATGTGAGACAGGAGGAGCAGATGGAGTGGAGATGGTGGAGAAGGTAAGCAGGTTATGGTCAGATATGGGGTGGAGGGAGTTTGAGATGTCAGATAGGGGGCAGAGGCGGGTGAAGATGAGGTCCAGTGTGTGGCCGTCTTTGTGAGTGGCTCCAGAGGTCCACTGTAAGGGCCGGTTCACACGGCTTCCTCAAGCCGTAATTGCGGGACGGATTCCGCCCACAATACGGCTTGAATAAGGGGCGGGGGCGCTGCTCGCCGGCCCCATAGACTTTCATTATCCACGGCACGTATTCCGCCGGGATAATGAACATGTCAATTTCTATGAGAACTGTGGATTACCGTAATGGCTGGGACAGATTGCAGCCGTATTGCAGCGCAATACGGCTGCAATCCGTCCCTAAAATAAGCAGTGTGAACGGCCCTTAAGAGGTGAAAGAAGTTTGTTGGCAGCAGAGGGGGGTGCATCAATTGGGATGTTAAAATCTCCCATGACAATAGTGGGGATGTCAGTGGAGAAGCCAGGAAGCAAAGTGGTGGCAGGGCCTGGTGGGCTGTAGACAACAGCCACTTGGAGGGGGAGTAGATGCGGACAGAGTGCACCTCAAAGGAGGGTAGGGTAGGGTAAGGGAAGGTAGAGGTGGAATGGGGACAAAGGAACAGGTGTCAGACAGGAAAAGGCCAACACCTCCGCCATGCCTGTTACCGGAGCAGGGAGTATGGGTAAGTTTGAGACCGCCAAAGGAGAGGGCAGCAGGGGAGACTGTGTCAGCAAGGTTTCTGTCAGACAAAGGAAGAGTAAATTGCGTGAGATGAATAGGTCATGTATGTAGGAGAGTGTTACATACAGACCGTGGGCTCCAGGGAGAGAGATAGAGGGAGCAGGGTTAAAGGAATGTGTTTTAGGTTGAAGGGGTTAACAGAGTTTGTAGGGGTGTATCTGTTAGGAAAGTTAGAGACAATAGTGGGAATGTGCTGAGGAGGCCCTGGGTTAGGACTTATGTCCCCAGCAGCCAGAATGAGCAGAGATAGGGTGAGCAGGTGGGAGTAGGATACACTGTAGTTTGGTTGGGTCTGTTTGGTGCAGAAGGCATTGATAGTGGGGAAGAGGTTGGTGGCAGCAGACAGATGAGAGGGAAGAATGCATGGACAGATGTAAAGCTCATTGACCAGTGAAGGGGTTTGGGAATAGGCAATTAGTATCAGGAAAATGGAGGTTGAGATAATGGAGGAAAGGAAAAGCATGGTGGGAGCTAGGTTATGAAGCTATTAGTGGAAAAGAATATGAGTAGCTGTTACCTTGCAATCATTGTTCAATCCTGGTTTAATTCTAGTTTTAATTCATCCACACTTAGAAAGGCCACACTTTGAACAAGGCCATGGCGACCATCTCACAGACGACCACGAAGCATGGATTTAGGAAGTAATGCAAGTCTTTAGATTTCCTATTCCCTTTGAATTTACTCTATTAGGGCATTTAATGTATTATACCAGTGAGAGTGGGTTTGACAGCTGCTTGTTTCCCTCTTCCCACTGAAAAAATGCACAGGTTAATAAATGTGTAAAGCCAGCTTTAGGGTGGGTTAATTTTTTTTTTTAACACTTTTTTACTTTGCTTACTGTTGTGTGGATGGGATAAACAAAGAAGATAAAAATTCCCAAAGAGAGTCATTTCTGATATTTCCTCAAAATCTGCAAGGGAAATGTTACGTAAAAGTGAAAAAGCTTCTAAAGGTGACATTATTCCAGAATCTGTCATTCATTTTTTTCATATTATAATATAAACTTTAGTCCATCTTTACCCAAAAATGGTGCAATTTGTGTTTTGCGTGCCAAGTTCACTAAACAGCGACCTGAAATTGTGAATTTGGGACAAATTGTGACCAAAAAAAAACATTTAAAAGCCTGAGGCTCTATGACCGCACAACAAAACAGCCCCACACAAGCAAGTACAGGACAAGATGGTTCTGTAAAACCGGGGTTCCAAACTAATTTTCACAGAGGATCACATCAGCATTATTCTTGCCCTCAAAGGACCGTTTCTTAAAGGGGTTTTGCCACAAAGTAAAATTGACGTGGGAAGCTTGGAAATGAAATAACAAACATTTTCACCGTTCATTATTAAAAATTCTGGACCGTTTTTGTCTTAGCTGCTCCTTTAGTGATCCATTGTTTACAGCTCGTCTCTAGGGGATACGACAAGGGCTGAGAGCTCCTCAGTCCTGGTCAGACATGCTCAGACATCACCTCTCCTCTCAGGCAGCTACTGAGTGTTCAAACCCCAGGTGTTGTCACTCTACTCCTGTTCTCTGTACAACTTAAGTAATTAGTCAAACAGTGCAAATACATTAAAAAAAAAACTCAATGAGGTTTGTGCATTGATAAAGAGAAAAAAAAAACACAGGTTTGGTTCCTGCAGGGATTTGAACCTAGGACCTTTGTGCTGTGAGGTAAAATCTTTACCTCTCAGCTACTCACAATGCTTTACATAAACAGACCTTTCTTTGACTAGAGAGAGGAAAGGCCTGGTGATGTCATCCTGCTGGGTAACATGATATGCAATTCAAACAAATCACACACGCCCCCTTCTGAGCACACAGAGCTGGATACAGGAGGTATGAAATGAGATTGTGGCAAACCCCTTTAAACTGTTAAAATGTAACTACTCCTTGACATACAGTATCGTTAAATATCCTGAAGCACCCTATATACCAAATTGAAGTGTCCCAGCAGGCTTTCCATGATGTATGCAACTTTTTGTCTGGGCTGCTGATAAAGTAGTTTACATTGTTCCATTAGAGATGTTATGGTGGTCAATGAAAGGCCAAGATGTACTTTGAGGTGTAATTGCACTGCAATACGCCCCGCAAATACGGTAAAATCATAGCATTCATTAAGTGCTCCAATTTTCAGACATATCCCCCGGCACCTACTGCGAGAGCACCAGGAAAACAGAGGGTGAATGGGGGCCGAAGTGCTGTTAGAAATACGTGCTGGTCAGTGCGTACTTCTAAAATAGCAGGTGTACATCGGCACGCACAGTATGGACTGCTAAAGGCCGTGTGAACATACACTAATAGAAAGGCCCTTCAACCTCTTTAGCACCGAGCTTCCTACCTTTGAGGTTAGCTAGGAGCCTGGGTTAGACTATCAGAGTTGTACCACCGCCTGCGAGTTGTAGAACAGAGTCTGTGTGGAAGTGCAAACTGGAGCTCCAAAACAACTTGGAACATATTCATTCTTTGGTCGTATTCCACGTGAAAAGTTTACTATTGATAACAATGGGGATGGCTAAAAACCTTATGTAAAACATATGCAAAACATTTGTATGCCGTTTCGTATGTAGATCCGCATCCAAAACCCCATAGAGATAAATGGGATTAGCTTCTGACTGTAAATCAGGAAAAAACGAGCTGAATAAACGTGAAATACTCATTGAAAACCACGTCATCCGACGAGTAAATTTTACTCGTTTGGACGTAATCCAGTGCACACTGCATTTGATCAGCCGTCAAAACATGTACATTGTAATGTATACATTAAACGTATGACAGAGGTGCACTGTTTAGAGCATACGTTTGGCATCCATTATATTTTTTTTTCTATTGGCTGTCACCTATTTTTCCTTGCAATTTGATTGGGTGCTTTGTTTATATATTATGATGGATACAAACGTGTACAAACACTAGGATCCGTTTTCCATTGACATACATTGACAAAAAACGTATACAGTAACATGTACGTTTTTTTAAACTTGAAAAAGCGCAGCGCCCTGTCTCTTCCACCCATTAAAACGAAACGCATATTTGATGGAAAGTATAAAAACAGATACTATGTCAATGCACGTTGCACCACCATCCACTTACATTAGTCAATGAACATGTAAACACATCCATTCACCCTTCCGTCAGAACGAATCCATCCTCTGTTCAAAATAACGCAGTGTGCACTGAGCCTAAGCCTTGTTGTCCATAACATCACTGTTTCACCAGTAAACTCAGGCAGCCATCGATAGCCACACGTGGTCATGGTTTAATCCACATGTAACTACTGGACCATCAGACCTCCCATTAAAAACATATCAAAATGCTGTCCTGAAAGATGTACAAATAAGATGCAAAAGCAAACTAACCTAGAGACGCATGAGGAACAGCAGACCAACACAGATGAACTCCGTTATAGATAAATGTACATTCACTGCATTTTTCTTTATGACTGATAAACTGTATCTGAATGGGTTGTTTCTAGAGCATGACTGCATTCTGCAACAAATCCGTCACGTGTGAATATGCCCTTAAATGTCAGAGTGATCACAGCTGATCCATGCTTCTCCTGATGAAGTGAGATATCCTAAACTACAAGGCCAAGCTCTACAGACAGGAACAAGCTGCCCTGAAGAGCAGTCAGGTAAGTAATATTTAGTAGCTGTAGGACCAACAACCAAGTGTTCAGACTCCAAGTTTACCAAACATTTCAAAGAAACTGGTGGTGCCTCAAATCAATATACAAACTAATATACCTCATCTTAAAATGGGCAGAACATAGCCCACAACAAAACACAAACTGGCATTGGACTCTTTTCAAGCAAGGTCCACTTCATTCTGGCTCTAGGACTAGATTCACACGGTGTAAAAAGTGCCCAAAATATGCCAGTCTTTAATGCATTTTAACATGCATGTCAAACAATGCCCGCATTTCATTGATAGTGCAGAGTTTGGATTCCTGATTGATGTCCATTATTAAATGATGCGTATAAATGTATTTTTCACAAAAAGAGAAGTACCGAGCTCTCCAGGTTTTTTATGCGGTGAATATTCCCAATGATTCCTTTTCACATAGAAAACAATTGGAAACTTAAGGGTCATTTTTGATGAGTGTTGTGATGTGTAATATGCAACAAAACCTAAGTAACAAACACTATGTGCATCTAGCATTACATTGTACAGTGTAGATATTATTCTGCCATGTATAGCTCTGTGGCTCCCATCACTCAGACTCCCACTACAACAACAACCAACCAAATAATATATATATATATATATATATATATATATATATATATATATATATATATACATACATACAGGCAGTCCCTGGGTTATGAACAGGAAAGGGACTATAGGTTTGTTCTTCAGTTGAATTTATATGTAAGTCTGAACAGGTATATTTATTAAATGTAACTCCAGCACAAAAGGTTTTTTCTTTTAATTTTGGATAGTGCAGCAAAGGGTTTTTACATTTGTTTTACGGTCTGTGCCCCTGTTAAGAAGATTTCACCTCGTGCTGCTGTGGTATGCTGGAACTTGTCGTTCCACAGCTACTATCTTCTGTGGAACTACAAACGCCAGCATGCCACATAGGTCTCTGCTTGTAACTAGGGGATAGATGTAAGTTGGAACCGTGTAAGTCTTGGACTGCCTCTGTTTGTGTGTGTATGTGTATATATATATGTGTATATATATTTGTTTTTTCACTGGACGCCTCTGTATGGAATAGCGCTGCCTGCAGCCATACAGCAAATAAATAGAAACCTCCTATGTTTTGACTGAACAGGTAATGGGGTCCTATGAATGCATTTATCATATACGCCAGGAGCTTTTTCCAGAAAATGTGCACAGTTAACATACTGTACTAACGCATTGTGAAGGAGCCCTGAGTGAACATCTCTATATACACAGTTGCTGGAACAACAACAACCCTCATGTCCATGAATTTTTTTCTGCAGTATGTGGGTGACGTTTTGTAAAACCTCACTCTTAGGCTATGTTCACATGGCGTAATTGCGGCGCGTACAGTACGGCCGCAATTACGCTGGGTGCTTTGGGAGTCGCGCTAATACGCGCGTACTGCTGTGGCACGGGGGGGCGGGCAGCCCGCCGGCCCCATTGACATGCATTGCTCGCGGTGCGTATTCGCTGCAAGTAATTGACGTGTCACTTATCTTACCGCACGTACAATACGGTCGTATTGTACGAGCGGGGAGAGGAGGCGTAATCCATAGTTCTCTATGAGAATTGAGGATTACTGTCATTTTGGCGCGCATCTCGCCTGTATTAGAGCACAAATACGTGCCGAAATTAGCCCATGTGCACATAGCCTTACTTGCATTGTTATGCACTTGATGCAGATAAAAGAAAAAAAACTCCCGCCCTATTTAGGCTGTAAAACAGTACTGTAGATTGCTATGGACTCATAATCTACTTCTATGTGTCTCCAAGTTACATGATTTTGACATGCACCATCTATTTCTTAGCCTTCGCTTCATTATAACAGCAGTAACTTCATAATCTGCATTTCCAGACCTCGATCTCACACTAACATAACACACTTTAGTGAATGATGCAAAGTGCTGAAATCTTAAGTGCACTCCAGAGTCCCGTTCAGGTGTTTGTTGCTCGCTTTTGACACAAGAACCATCAGGGAATTCTGCTTCAAGATACACAGCAGAGCGGCTAATGTTCCATTGCTCCATTCTGAAATCAGATAGGTCACCATGTACATCTTGCCTGATGCCATTTCCCATGGTAATTCATGTTCTCTATTTGAAGCCTCTACATCTCAGCCATAGTCCACCATTCCAGTATCTAACCCTGTATCTTCTCCTCTGTGGCCATAGGCGGTTGAGGCTGGCCCTCTCATCATGGCGGACCAAGACACAATGACTGAGGTTCCTGCCGCGCTGAAACGACTGGCCAAGTATATGGTTCGTGGATTTTACGGATTAGAACATTCACTGGCCCTTGATGTGCTCATCCGGTATCCTTGTGTCAAGGAGGATGACATTGCTCTGCTCCTCAAGTTTGAAAAGAAGCAGCTCCGAGCAATCCTCAACACCTTAAAGGCTGATAAATTCATCAAGTGTCGCATGCGCGTGGAAACCGGATCCAACGGAAAAAGCACCAAACACAACTATTATTACATCAATTACAAAGTGCTGGTGGACGTGGTCAAGTATAAACTGGATCATGTTCGGCGCAAGATTGAGTCAGATGAGAGAGAATCCACTACCAGAGCTTCCTTTAAGTGTCCTGGGTGTCACAGCACCTACTCTGACCTGGAGGTGAACCAGCTCTTTGACCCTTTCACAGGTACTTGTCATGTTTGCACCTGCAATCTGCTAGGTTTTTACTATATTTTTATATATGTATTTTCTGTACTCGTAAGATCATTATAGATACACAATGAATCAATAGTTTGTCCATACATGAGAGAATAGGGCGCCCTCCATTAAGGGCTTGTCCCCACAGCCCAGGTTATTGGTCGGTTTTTCAGACTGTTTGTGGTTTTATAAACCGCCTGAAAACCGACATGCAACACTTCCCCATGGACTTCAATAGAAAATCCGTGCAGCAGTCCCCACTGCACAGATTTTCCACTGGATGGTTTTTCACATCGCCGGTGTTCCGAAAAACTTAGAACATGTTCATTCTTGAGATACCTTGTGCATTTTGCTTTTGGAAACTCTTAATAAAGACATGTTTAAAAAGAAAAAAAAATGTTCATTCTTCCGCCCGGTTTTCAGGCAGAAGATGAACATGTGGGTGCGAAGGGGGAAGCTTGAATCCGCACACCGCAGACAAAAGCTGCCCCCCTGCGTGACAAAAAAAGACTAAATACTGGTTGGGAAGTCCTACCAGTATTTGGTCTTTGCCATGTGAACGCACCCTAAGGCTATGTTCACATGGTGTAATTGCGGCACGTACAGTACAGCCGCAATTACACCGGTTGATTTGGGAGTGGCGCTGATCAGTGCGTACTCCCGCGGCGCAGGGAGGCCAGCAGCCCGCCGGCCCCATAAGGATGGATTACTCGCTGCACGTATTCGCCGCAAGTAATTGACTTGTTATCTCCCCGCACGTACAATACGATCGTATTGTACGAGCAGGCAGAGAAGGCGTAATCCATAGCTCTCATAGAGAGCTATGGATTACCGTAATTTTGGCACGCATCTCGCTCGAATTAGAGCTCAAATACGACTCGAAATCCGGGCCGAATTTTGCCCGTGTAAACACCCTAAATGGCGCTGTGACAATCTTTCTTCAAAAATGGGTCATATGTGGTATTGTCGCTAAACTCCTTCAAGGTGAATGAGGCGAAGCTGCAATACCGCACACAACCTGTGGACAGGTGTGGTACTGTTTTTGAAGAAAGTAGCTTTGTTTTTCTAATTCTGGAAACCCCAACATTGAAGAAGTCTTGTACATTGGAGCCTCTAAAATGCCAAAAAAGTATTGATCCCTTTTACACAGTAATAGTCACAAAAATCCCCCCAGATTGCGGAACATGAGTTGGTGCATGGTATTTATGCACTTTATGTATCATATCCCCGGTCTATGGTTTCATTGTTAAATTTGGTATTATATACGAGTGTTTTATCTCTATCGTCGGGGGGAATTATGGAGAAGTTATGATAGATTTATATTGGTATGTATGGTACTGTGGCAGGAGGTATTATTCTGTGCCTCAACATCGAATTCTAATTAGGTTTTGTACACTTTTATGTAATAAAGAAGGATTGATTTGTGGCTATTGTGTAAATGTGATCAATTCTATTTTTTTTGTGATTTGTTGTTTACAAAAATTGAGTGTTACTATTGCCTAGCTGTATAGGCGTTACACGTGAGCCTCTGCAAAGCTTAAGGCAATGTTCACACGGCTTATTTCAGAACGTATTTACATCGGATTGCCGATCGTAAATACGTTCTGAAATCAGTTGAAAATCAGTTGCAAATAAGTGCCACTAAGTGTGGCACGTATTTTTAACTGATTTCCCGACGGATTCACCATCTCCAATCATTGAAGGTGGTGAATCCGTCCGGAAATAATTGACATGCACATTGTTTTTCCATCCGGATTGCCGTCGTCAATCCGCAGCGGCAATCCGGCACGGAACTACGCTTCGAGTGAACGACGAGCCGTATTTTCTATTGAAAACAATAGAAAATAGGCTGTGACTAATTTCTGACTGATTTGCCGACGGATGGCCGATCGTCAATCCGACGGCAAATCCGCGGCGAAATAAGCCGTGTGAACGAGGCCTAAACGGGAGAGCAACCATAGTATGTGGAAACGTGGAAACCATGAATGCTCCACTGAAATTTAAATATCTTTAGCCTCAATGTAAGGCAGCCAGGACTAGCCAACTATTGAATGTAGCATTCCTCATCCCCTTCCCGCTGCAGCCTATTTTTTTTGTCACATTCGTTTTTCCCTCCCGCTACATAGACACATGAGGGCTTTTATTTTGCGAGACATGATGTACTTTCTAATGAAGTTATTCACTGTATTGTAGAGTACACTGGGCAGCAACAAAAAATCTAAGTGGGGCAAAATGTGAAAAACCTGCACCATGTTTGCTGGAATTTTGTTTGTGCTGCGTTTAATTTTCAGTATAAATAATGTGTTATCTAGGGGTTGCCTCACTACAGGGATTGCTTTTTATGTTCTTGCAAAAACAAGCCACTTTGCAATATGCGTCCTACCTATTCCTAGATATCCCCTCTTGTATGGGCTGCATCAGCTCCTTAGGTCGATATAGCTACAGACCTGTTTGATCTCTCCTGATAGACTGCCAGCACTGGTTGCTGTAGCTACAGACCTGGTGTTCCCAGCAGCTCATCACTGCAGGCCAGTAGAAGCCGGTAAACACTGAATTTTAAAACGGAAAAAAACGGTGGCAATGGAAGCCTTCACAAGGCTTCCAGCTGCCATGTTAACTGATGGGAACCTCGCGATGTCGTCGCAAGTATCCCGATCATAGTGAGAAAAGGTGCGCAGCACAGTTTCTCATTCACTTAGATGCTGCAGCGGCGATTTCCACAGTGTTTAAGAGGTTAAACAGCACAGGATGCAGCCCGCTCCCTTTCATGGTGTCAGCTGCAAATAGCAGCCGGCACCCTCAGTTTATGTAGTGGGATTGCGCCTTAATGCCGCTACATAGCCCCTTACTGACATTAGGATATAAAGGAGTTGTTTGTTCCCATAATAAATAAATGCTAAGCTCCTGCTGCCCCATTCAAAATTATATATACATACACACATGGTGGGGAAAATAAGTATTTGAGACACTGGCAATTTTGCGAGTTTTCCCATTCAATGCAGAGCTTTGTAATTTTTATCGTACGTATACTACAACTGTGTGAGAGACAGAAACTAAAAAAGAAAATCACATTGTATGATTTTTAAAATAATTAGCATTTTATTCCATGAGGAGTATTTGATAAAATAGAAAAACAGAACTTTAATATTTGGTACAGAAACCTTTGTTTGCAATTAGAGGTCAGACATTTCATGTAGTTCTTGACCAAGTTTGCAGACATTGCATCAGGGATTTTGACTCACTCTTCCATACAGATATTTCAGGGCTGTCACTGGGCTCCATTGAGTTTCAGCTCCCTCCAAAGATTTTCAAATGGGTTCAGATGTATGGAAAGGTGTCTTTTATACAGGTAACCATTTGAAGCAGGTGCAATAAAAGGGGTTTTATCATTTCATTAAATGGTCTTCAGAATAAGGGGACAGTGAAAACAAGCAACTTTGCAATTGGATGTCATTAGCAAAGCTGTCTTGTATTCACAGTATTCCTTATCTTGTGTTTTTGTTTACACTGATATCCAGTCCTGGTCGGATCCCTCCTCCTTGCATTTCACTAGCTGAGAGCTCATTTACATTCTGTACAGCCTTGGTCGTATTGAGCATTCCTGTGTCTCTCACTCAGAGTAAGGGACCGTCACATTTTCACTTTACACAGCCAGAAGAAACAGAATTACACTGAAGGGCTTACACAATCGGGAAATGGCACAATTTGTGTCGATCCCTGCCTGACTCAGAGTTAGGGGCCGTAGCATTTTCTCTCTCCACACCCAGCAGAAACAGACTGCAACAGATTCTACAATGAGAAAACATAACAGTTTTGTCCCGGTGCCTAACTGTCCTGCATAGAAGCGAAATCTGTGCCGTTCATAGAGCATCTCCAGCTGTGAGAGGAGAGATCAGTGCTCAGTCTAGATTGAATGCAGCCTGTGGTATGTATACAGCACTTATAAATAAGACTGCATAGGGAGAGTCACAGTGACATGTGGACTCAGAGGGGCAGGGGGGGGTCTCGGGAGCCAGCATGCACAGTGAAGGGGGGATGATGTCACCCAGCTTGGAGGGGAAGAAATGCCCCTGCATTTCCAGAGTTGAGAAGCTGAGAGCAGTGTGAATCAGCCAAACTAAGGAAGCGATACATCCCCTTTAATACAGGTAATGAGTGCAGACAGTGGCATAGTTACAGGGGTTGCAGTGGTTGCAAAGACCCCCCCTTGCCACACAGCTGCATCTCTGGTTCATATAGCAGGCCCTATACACCTACCTAACTACCTGGTGGGGTAGGCCTTATATACCTCCACGGCCTGTCCCCATTTGAAATGAGGTTTCTTCTATTGAACAATTGCTTTAAATAGAAATAATTTTCCGCATCGCGTTACACCGCAGTCATCCATCATATTAAGTAGGGAACCTGTTGTTGAAAAGTAGTGGTCAACAGACAGTGTCCGGGGGTAGCTGAAGTTTTGCACCCGGGCTTAGGAGTCTTTGGCAAATCCTACAATGTGATTTTTCTAGATTTTTTTTCTTTTTCTGTCTCTCACAGTTGAAATGTACCTGCGATAAAAATTACAGACCTCTCCATTCTTTGTAGGTGGGAAAACTTGCAGAATGACATTATTATTTTTGCAGCCACTAATTGGTCTCCGAAGCGTCATACACATTATATCTAAAGCCTTTCACCCAGCCAGCCAGAACACTATTGCACACTGAGGAAGGGCAAACACTCCACAACAAAGGTCTGTAAATAGGTGCAGGATTGCCTTTAACCCCTTAAGGACCCTGGACGTATGAGTACGTCCCAGGGTCCCTAAGGGGCTTGCCAGGGGGGATCGCTCCTAACACCTGTCCGTTACAGTGCGAGCGGGCAGCGTCGCCCGCCCGTGCTGTTTAACCACTTAGACGCTGCAGCAAAAGGCTGTGGCGTCTAAATGAATGAAGAGCGATGCCGCTCACCCTTCTTCCCAGCGGTTGGCATCCCCGCAGCAAAGCTGCGGCGATCTGATGCCTGGACATGGCAGCAGGGAGCCTTGTCAAGGCTACCACTGCTGCCATGTCCTCGTTTGCCCCACTTCCGGCCGCAGGCAGGAAGTGGGGAAACCGCCATCTTTGTACAGTCTAATGCATTAGGCTGTATTAACAATCGCGCCCCCTAGTGGTCAAGCACCATAGGGGGAATCAATGTTAAAGTAAAAAAAAGAAAGTACAAAAAAAAAGTATTAAAAGTTCAAATCACCCCCCTTTCCCTATTTTACAAATAAAAACAATAAAATAATAATCAAGTTACACGTTTGGTATCGCCGCGTCCAAAAAAGTCAGATCTATAAAAATATAACATCATTTATCCCGTACGCTGAACACCATAGAAGAAAAAAAATTCCAAACGCCAAAATTGCGTTTTTTTGGTCATTTTACATCACTTAAAAATTGGAATAAAAGTAATCAAAAAAGTCTCATGCATTCCAAACTGCTAGCAATAAAAAGTACACTTCAGCCTGAAAAAATGCCCCCTCACTGACGTCCGTAGGTGTCAGGCCAAAAAAGTTATTGGTCGCACAAAATGGTGCTGTGGCGCAAATTTCAAAAATAGAAAATGTTTGGAATTTTTTTTACGGCACCAAAACATAATGGAAACCCTACATGTTTGGTATTGCTGGATGCGTATCAACCTGTAGAATACAGGTAACACATTATATTTACCGAAGATGGAACGCCGTAAAAGCAAAACACCCGCAAACATGGCAAAAATACGGGTTTTTTTTTTTTTACAATTTGTCCCACTTGGAATTTTTTTTGCGGTTTCCCAGTATATTGTATAGTACAGTGAATAACACCATTAGAAATTTCATCTTGTCCCGCAAAATAAAAGCCCTCATATGTCTATGTAGGTTGAAAAATAAAAAAGTTATGTTTCTGGGAAGGCGAGGAGGAAAAAAACGAACGTGTCAACAAAAAAAAAAAAACATCGGGCCCTTAAGGGGTTAACCCCCTTTCCTGCCGCAGCCTTTTTTTTTTTTTTCCTCACGTTCATTTTTCCCTCCCGCCTTACCAGAACCATAACGTTTTTATTTTTCATCTACATAGCCATATGAGGTCTTTTATTTTGCGGGACAAGATGTACTTTCTAATGGTTCCATTCATTATACCATAGAATATAGTGGGAAACCGCAAAAAAAAGTGAGGAGAAAAAAAATACTTGCGCCATGTTTGCGGGCGTTTTTACTTTTATGGCGTTCAACCTTCGGTAAAACTGATGTGTTATCTGTATTCCACAGGTTGATACGAATCTGGCAATACCAAACTTGTACAGTTTTCATTATATTTTTGTACCATAAAAAAATTCCAAACATTTTCCATTTTTGAAATTTGTGCAGCGGCTCCATTTTCTGCAGCCAATAACTTTTTTTCTTGTACTAACACCCATGGACTTAATTGAGGCGGAATTTTTTGAGGACTGAAGTGTACCTTTTATTGGTACTAGTTTGGAATGTATGCAACTTTTTGATAAAATGTATTTAAATTTTTAGGGATCGTGAAATGACCAAAAAAACTTCAATTTTGGTGTTTGATCTATATATTTTTTTTTGCCTCTACAGGGTTTAGTGTACGGGATAAATTGTTCTATTTTAATCGTAATTTTTCGGACACAGCAATACCAATTATGTGCAACTTTTTTTACATTTTTTTTTTTATTTGTAAAATGGCAAAAGGGGGTGAACTTGAAATATTGAAAAAAAAATTGACACTTTAAAAAAAAAAAAATTCTTAATTTTGAGCCCCCCTAGGGTGCTTCACCACTAGGGGTGCAATCATTTATACAAAGATAGCAGGAAGTAGTAAAGCAGAAATCATGGCGGCAATGGAAGCCTTCACAAGGCTTCCAGCTGCCATGTTAACTGATCGGGAGCCCACGATTTTGCCGCAGGCGCCCCGATTGAAGTGAGACCATTTCTCATTGATTTAGACGCCGCACCCATATTTGCCGTGGCATCTAGAAAGTAAAACGGCACGGGATAGTGCCGGCTTCATCCTGCACTGTGACCGCTGAGTGTTAGCTGCAATCAACAGCTAACACCCAGCGATTATGTAGCGAGATCGTGCTGAAATCCTGCTACAAATTCCTTAACTGGCACTGGGACGTACTCATACGTCATATGTCAGTAAGGGGTTAAGCTAGTCCTATTTCAATGCTCTTTTTTATGGGTTGGATGTGACTTAAGGAACGCTACTTTCAATAGTAGGCATTGGAGTCCTATACCTAGATAAATTTTGCACATAGTTGATTTCTATTTATCCTTCAATAGTTTTTTTACGAGGAGCCACAAAAACATTGAATTTTCGAAAAGCTAATTTTATTCTGCTTAGAGAGGCCCTAAACCGTATTGACTGGGACAAGGTGTTTAAAAATAACAGAACAAATAATAAATGGGAGATCTTTTAAAATCATCTTAAGCGCCCACTGTGAGAGGTACTTACCTTATGGTAATAAAATAATTACAAACAGAAAAAACCCAATGTGGATCAACAGAGATGTAAAAGAGGCAATGCATAAAAGCTACGTAAACTGGAGGACAGTGAGGAGGCACTAAACAGCTATAAGGAAAAAAATTAAATATGTAAATAAATGATGATAAAGACAGCAAAGCTGGAGACAGAAAGACATAAGTACAACTAACCCCAAAATATTTTTAACTATATAAATAGTAATAAGATTAAATCTGAAAATGTTGGCCCTTTAAAAAGTAGTGAGGGAGGTATTGTGGAGGGCGATGAGGAGAAAGCAAACCTATTAAACAATTTTTTCTCCACCGTATTTACCGAGGATGATGACCTTCCTGTTGATGAGCAAAGGGATAAGGTAAACTCCAACTTAAATGTATGTTATCTAACCCAGGAAGAAGTGGAGCTCTGACCTAATAAGATTAAAATAGACAAATCCCCAGGTCCTGATGGCATACACCCACGTGTCCTAAGGGAGTTAAGTAATGTCATAGATAGTCCCCGATTCTTAATATTTATGGACTGTATAATAACTGGGTATGATGTCCCAAAGGATTGGCGCATAGCAAATGTGGTAACAATATTCAAAAAGGGGTCAAAAAGTGATACTGGAAATTTATAGGCCGGTAAGTTTAACCTCTGTTGTGGGTAAAATGTTTGAGGGTTTTCTAAGAGATGCTATCCTGGTGTATCTCACTGAAAATAAATGTAGAACGCCGTTCCAATGAAGAAACAACGATAGATATCCAATCCATTTAAAACTATATACTTTATTTAGAAAAATGTAAAATAAACACTCGCATGATAAGCAGTATCAAAAAGGTGGTGAGAAAAATGGAGACACGGTGAATAAGAAGCGGAGGACAATTGGCTTCTACCTCATGGGGGTTTTGGCCTTCTTCTGGATCAATGCTATATCGCAAAATGCCGAGCTGGGCGGACATCTGTCTTTTTTTGGCCTTATAAACTATGTAACTAAGTCGTACCCAAAAAAAAAAAAAAGAGGAAAAAAAATTGGGGTCAGAATGAAAAACCTTTTTTCACTAGACATAAGACAATATAAAGTATGCTGCATTCACAGGACATGGCCTCCTGTCTGTATTGATCAGCTTATATGGCTCAGGCTGTAGAAGGCAATAGTTCTTTCTTTACATCTCTGATGTCATCTTATGAACAGCACATCGGCAAACAAGATGGTCTGGGGTACTATATCACCTTAAAGAAATGCTCTTCTTTATCCTTCTGATCATTGGTAATGTATTTGTTCTGGTGCAGAGCTCTTTTGCTGTACTTACTGCAATGCTGAAGTAGAAGAGGACTTCTCATCAATGCCCAAAAGAGATGCCAGGACATTAGTTGCTAAATTCAATGAACAGATTGAGCCAATCTTTGTGCTTCTTCAAGAGACAGAAGACATTGTGCTCCCATCTGAGTTGCTGGAGCCGCAGCCAACATACATCCCAGAGCTTGCAAACAGGTAAGTACCTGATGGTATTGACCGCACATTAACCAGTAGAAAATTTCACTCCTCATCAAGGAGACCTTCACAATACTATATGTGGTAGATCTCTAATGCCATCAACTATTATACTCCCCTAATCTTGTCCTCCTTAAGAATATATGTCATCAGGCATATTTGTCATATCCTAACATAAGCCTCAGTACATTAGCCATATAGCATCTATGCCAATACCAAGACCCACATATTAACCATCCTGTATGCATTAAGCACTGCAGCTATAATGAAAACCTGAAACTAGACAAAATGTCCATAGTAATAGTACTTTGTGATAGCAGTCTTAATGCCTACCGCTATTCTACTGTATAACTCTAGGCATAGTGTCCACAGCCATAATACCTTCTAATGCCTTACATCTGTTGAGCCCAGAAAGCCTTGTATTGCACCCCATGCCATGGAGCCTCTTGATGCTACCCACACTCCTATGCTGCTCCCTTCCACTGACTATATGTGATTAGTCAATCATGTAGAGAGAAAAAGGAAACTTTTTCAGCTGTCTATAGATTTCCAATAAAAATTACAACATCAGCATTTTTTCTATACACTGCAATTCACAGTCCAGGAGAGGTGTCAAACCCTATAAATCCAATGACATTATATAAACTCTGGGCTGAAAGAATACCTTCTTTGAGGCTGAATGCTTTTTCAAATACAACAATTTCTCTTTATTATTAAGCTATTTGGGTCTTCACACACACTTTATAAGCATAATTTAAATCTTATTAAACTTAGCTTTACAACTTGCGATATATAACTAGGCAGTCCAACAGGGAAACCACTGTGAGCATTAGATGCAAAGCAACTTCATACACTCTAATATGTGGACTAGTATGATCAGGGGCGTTGCTAGGGTCC
This sequence comes from Phyllomedusa bahiana, assembly GCA_025379985.1. Classification (NCBI taxonomy): domain Eukaryota; kingdom Metazoa; phylum Chordata; class Amphibia; order Anura; family Hylidae; genus Phyllomedusa; species Phyllomedusa bahiana. The sequence continues at coordinate 174,208 of JAODAL010000699.1, forward strand.
TAAAACATCCGGGGCTCGGTCCCTTTGTGTTTTTCTGGGTTGGGCTGGGTTCACACGACATTTTTCGCGCCTCATTGTGAACTGCGGATGTTTTTTTACAGAGAAAAACCTTCTGTTCCTGTCACTAATTTTCTGCACATCCCACACAGATCCCGTCCATCTCCTCAGCAGTCACTGTACAGTAAAAATCACCAATGACAAATTTACTTTTTCAGAACTTCTCACCTTCATATGACAATACCCCTAAACAGTCACCAAAACATACACCGATACATGGAGCAAATCTACCAGACAAGTGATTGTTACTAAAACCCTCCTACAAAACCAAGACCCCAAACTATTACTACTTAAGGCTCAAATAATCCTGCCAGACCCTGACCGAACGCAACCCCCACATGTGACTATCCACTGCACACAGGCCCTAGAGACATATATTACCGCCATACAGGGACCAGATAGTGGTAGATACTAGTTGTATGTAGACTCTGCAGACATATAAGTGATTACACTGCAGTTACATTTAGTGACTCACCGGAGACGTCTTTTCTGATCAGCGTCGTTCACTTTCCCTTTTCTTCTCCATCCGGTTCACACCTTCATGCCGATTGCTCCCGGCCAAGACTCGTCCCTGAGGATTTGGACACAAATATCTTAGAATCCTCACATTTCCAGCAACTCCTTAATTATAGGTATAGCAGTCCCCTCAGTTAGGTATATAGGGGCACTGAAGCAGTATATGGGGCCACAGGCAGATATATGGGGCCACAGGCAGATATATGGGGCCACAGGCAGATATATGGGGCCACAGGCAGGTATATGGGGCCACAGGCAGGTATATGGGGCCACAGGCAGTATATGGGGGCACAGGCAGCATATACGGGGGCACAGGCAGTTATATAGGGGCACTGAGGCAGTATATGGGGCCACAGGCAGTATATGGGGGCACTGAGGCAGTATATAGGGGCCAAAAGAAGGTATATAGGGGCACTGAGGCAGTATATGGGGTCACTGAGGCAGTATATGGGGTCACTGAGGCGGTATATGGGGCCACAGGCAGGTATATAGGGACACAGGCAGTATATGGAGGCCACAGGCAGGGATATAGGGGCACAGGCAGGCGTATGGGGGCCACAGGCAGGGATATTGGGGCCACAGGCAGGCGTATGGGGGCCACAGGCAGGCATTATAGGGGCACAGGCAGTATATAGGGGCACTGAGGCAGGTAAACGCGTTAAAAATAACAACATTCATACTCACCTTAACTCCCCCGGCGAGCGCGCTCTGTCCTCTTCAGCCCGCGCTCCTCCGGCAGCTCCTCGGGCGCACGGCCTATGACGCGCTGTGCGCCCGAGGAGAGGCAGCGTCGCGATGACATCACATCATCGCGACGCTGCCGGCTGAGGCGCACGGGGCCGCGGCGGGTCCTCAGCGCTGTGAGGACCCGGCGGCCCCGCTGTGTCGGACCTGCGGGTCCGACACTGTCTGCGGGGCAGGGAGCGCTCGCTCTCTGCTCCGCAGAAGCCCTCAGCTGAGTGTGCGTCCAGCGGACGCACATGCAGCTGAAGGGCCAGTCGGTGCTCCAGGCCCAGGGCAGAGGCCTGGAGCCCGGGAGACTCAGGGCACAGGGTGTTTTATTCGGGGCCCGAGCCCCGAATAAAACAGCCTAGCGACGCCCCTGAGTATGATTCAATGTACTTTCATAGCACTTCTCAGACAGAACTCACTAACTTGTAATTCCCTTGGTGTCGAACTTGCCAAACGTAAATGCACTGGTATCGCTCCAAACCGCAATCTCTTCCGTCTCTTCAATATGGAAAAATCAAAACCTCCACTCGAGAACCTAGTCCTCTCATCTGCTACGTCGGACTTCCTAGTTATATACCGCAAGTTGTAAAGCTAAGTTTAATAAGATTTAAATTCTGCTTATAAAGTGTGTGTAAAGACACAAATAGCTTAAAGGGGTTTTGCCACAAGGTAAAATTGACATGGGAAGTTTGCAAATGAAATAACAAACATTTTCACCATTCATTATTATTAAAAATTTTGCACCGTTTTTGTTTTAGCTGCTCCTTTAGTGATCGATTGTTTACAGCTCGTCTCCAGGGGATACGACCAGGGCTGAGAGCTCTTCAGTCCTGGTCGCACATGCTCGGACATCACCTCTACTCTCAGGCAGCTACTGAGTGTTCAAACCTCAGGTGCTGTCATTCTACTCCCGTCCTCTGTGCTCCTTAGTAATTAGTCAAACAGTGCAAATAAATAAAAAAAAAAAAAAGAAACCTCAATCAGGTTTGTGCATTGATAAAGAGAAATAAAATTCACAGGTTTGGTTTCTGCAGGGATTTGAACTGAGGACCTTTGTGCTGTGAAGCAAAAACTTTACCTCTCAGCTACTCGCAATGCTTTACATAAACAGAACTTTCTTTTACTAGAGAGGGGAAAGGCCTGGTGATGTCATCCTGCTGGGTCACATGATATGCAATTCAAACAAATCAGACACGCCCCCTTCTGAGCACACAGAGCTGAAGAGCTGGATACAGGAGGTATGAAATGAGATCGTGGCAAAACCCCCTTTATTAATAAAGAGAAATTGTTGTATTTGGAAAAGCATTCAGCCTCAAAGAAGGTATTCTTTCAGCCCAGAGTTTATATAATGTCATTTTCTATAGATTTCCATACACTTTAAAATTGTTCGCTGGGTGGAATCTACAAAACAAAAACACCCAACAAAAATCACTTAGCTACTAGGATTTTATAAAGGAACAATATTAAACATAACCTTTAATAAATATGATATAAAAGGGTGGAATCTACCAACCAATGAGCTGACTGATGACAAAACATCATTCTCTGAAAAGAAGCTGGCCATGTTTTAACTTTTCTTCTTCTACTCCACATCTAATTGTATCAGCATTCTGCCTGAACCTGACCACTGGTAGCTGTCAGGTGTAATTAGTAGATGGCACCTGCCTTGTATGGATCAGGCCCCTAGCCCACTCCTTATACCCAGCCCAAAATTGGGATGTACATGTCAACATCCACTAATCGCTCCGCTATTACAAATTGATGTGCATGGCGCAAATGGGTAAGAAATCTGTTACACAAACACTTTTGTTGGACTGTGCGCAAGAAAAGGCACAAATGTGTTGATTGACGGGCATCTTGCTGTAAATCCCTTATAGATGGTTGTGTTTTTGACAAATAATGCACATTTTTAAATAATGCTTGTGACGTTCGTGTTATGGAGCCTCCTGGCATTCTTGTGATTCTCTCTGAAGCTAGTTTTACACTATAAATCCACCTCATGTCGACTATTAGCCACAGCCTAAGGCTGATGACAAATATAGGTCTGATTCTGAATTGGAATCAGACCAGTATTTTACACTTGTGTGCAGAATTTGGGGACGGGTTTTGGATTTCATCCGTCCTATTCAATTGAAATACGGCGGATTATTGTGCATGTTCCAAGTTTTTGTTTTTAAAAAGACACGGTTTTGAAATTTAATCGTTAGAAAATTCAAGCTGTGCAGACTACAGTTCGGATTTTGCTATTGAGGTCTATGGGGATGGTTGACAGTCAGTTTTTCACGATTTCAAAATCTGACTATAAACCCTTGCTGTGTAGACGGACCCTAACACAGAGTGAATGCAATCCGCTTGTGCCTACAGTATGTTTGCTCTGCTTTCTCCCATACACCATTTGTTTGTGGGACATAATACCACAGGGAACAAATGAACAAACTGCATATAAATATTAGTCTGTATTGTCAGAGCGCAGTGATAATTCTTACAGTATTGCTACAGAACACTGTGACCTCATAATACAAATGTAATCAACACGGTGACGTCCCAGTACAGAACCTCAACACCTGAGGTACACAGGCGAGTCACATTATTATGATAACTTCTTATTTTTGGCGATGGTAGCGTGTAGCTCATAAAGGAAGCCTTGTGTGGTGAGCTGGCTTGGTGGGTATATAAGGTGTGTGTGATAGGCTTACCGTGCACATATCCCTCATTGCTGTTATCAGTAAAAGGGGGACTTTTTAAAAAAAAAATTTGTGAAAAGGATGATTATTGGGATTTGGGCCAAAGGTGGCCGTATTTGTGAAACTGAGCGCCGCCTAGCTCTGACAGTACCCCCCCTTTTAGGAGGGGTCACCGGACCCTTCCCTGGTCTGGGTTTGTTTGGGTGAGATTCATGGAACTCCCTTATTAGGTGATCGGCATGGATGGAATTCGCCGGAAACCATGATCTCTCCTCAGGACCATAACCCTTCCAGTGGACTAGGTACTGCAGCGACCTTTGGACTTTACGGGAGTCCAAGATCCGGGCGACTTCATATTCTAACTCCCCCTCTATACAAACAGGAGGAGGAGGTCTAGAGGGCGGAGTCACAGGCTGAATATACCTCTTAGGCTATGTTCACACGGCTTAATTGCGGGACGTAATTACGCCCCGCAATTACGCCGTGTGGACGGGGGCGGGAGCGGGGGAGTAAGCAGGGGGCCGGCACTTCGCCAGCCCATTGACTATCACTGCTAGCGGCGCGTATACGCCGCTAGAAAGTGACAGGTGAATTATCTCCCCGCCCGGCGGATTCGCCGGGCGGGTAAAGGAGACGTAATTCACAGTTCTCTATGAGAACTGTGAATTACCGTAATGAATGGGCCGTTTTCGGCCCGTAATTGGCGCACTTCGGCGCGTAATTACGGACCGAAATACGGCCCATTTTAAGCCGTGTGAACATGGCCTTAAGAAGTGCACGATGGAACACGTTATGTATACGGAGAGGGTAACTTCAGCCGATATGCCACCGGATTGACCACCTCAAGAATCGCATATGGACCTACAAATCGCGGCGCGAGTTTACCAGAGGGAACTTTCAATCGCAGATTCCGGGTGGATAACCATCCTTTATCCCCAACCACAAACCCTCTAGAATACAGACGCCGTCTATCAGAATTTTTCTTCTGGATATGAACCAAGTTCTTCTGAACTTGGGCCTAGACTGTGCACAGATCTTTAATGATAACATCCACCCCACTGTGATCAGATGTAGCACTGGAAAATGACGCATGCCTTGGGTGAAAACCATAATTACAGTAAAATAGTGAGGTACCAGAAGAGCTACTATCCTGATTGTTAATGGCAAATTCAACCAATCTTAAGTATTTTACCCAGTCTACCTACGGATCAGATACATAACAACGGAGCTTTTGAGTTACCATTTGATTTACCCTCTCTGTCTGCCCATTAGTCTCTGGGAGGAAGGCAGAGGAGAAGGACAGGGTGATACTCAGAGCCAGGGCCGCCAACAGAAATTTCAGGGCCCCATACAGCTGAAGCACCTGGCCCCTCCCCCGTAAATCCCGCCCCCAGCAACTTGATCGTCCCACCCCCAGCAAAAAAACAACGGCCTCTAGGACATAAATGCGCCCATTTTACCACATAATACAGTATGCAAAAAAGAACTGTATTGTGTAGTACAATAGCAAGTGAGTCACACATCTGTCTGTCTCACATATCATAGACACATGGCTAAGTAGCTCCATTCATATCCCCCACCGGCCCACATACAATATCCCCCTCCACGTTGCCCTTGGTCACGCACCTCACCACCTTCTAAAATAAAGACCAGCAAGAAAGGAAAAGTGTAACTCCTATCACAGAGTCAGGTGTTCCCTCACTCTTACAATCAGGGACACATGTACGCTGCCACTATACTAACGTCAATCTAAACTACAACACCACTATATGGAGACCACATAGTGGTCTGACACCAGCTCGGGTCACATCACATTAAAGTGAATACAGCACTGATCCAATATAGAAGTAAGATAACCCCTGAAATCAGGGACTCACCTGAGATGTCATATCTGATGAGTCGTTCTCTTCTCTTGAGTCGTTCTTTTTCCCTTCTCTTCTGCATCCGTTCCACACAGCCATGATGACTTGTTCCTGCCACAACTCTTCCCTGCAGAATTTACACACAAATATCTTAGATTCCTCAATTTTCCAGTATCTCTTTACCTATTCCCACCTCTATACAAACTTCCCGGGGGGGAAAGAACAGGTACAAGCCATAACTTAGAGGTCTGGAGGGTGGGGAGAGAACTGACCCCTGGAGATAATGCTACAACTATGGGCTGCTCCCCTCACAATTACATTACCAGGTACATAGACAAGACCCTATGTAGGTTGGCAAATTTGCAAGGCCCCAGGTAATTAAATAGGCCCTATTTAGGTAGGTAGACCCCCACTGGATAAGTTGATAGGCCAGCCCCAGGTAGGTTGGTGGGTACCTAGCCATGGGTGGTAGGTAAATATACCCCAGGTAGATAAACAGGCCCCAGTTAGGCAAGTTGATAGGCTACAGTTAGGTTGGTGGACCCCAGTTAGGTAGGCTGTAGGTAGGTGTTGGTAAGTCCCAGTTAGTTAGGCTGTAGGTAGGTGGTTGCCCCCAGCTAGGTAAGCTGTAGGTAGGTAGTTAGGGCCCCCTTTATATAGGCTGCAAGCAGTTATGGACCCCCTTTAGGTACTATACAGACAGTTAGGGCTTCCCTTAGGTAGCATACCGGCAGTTAGGGCTTCCCTTAGGTAGCATACCGGCAGTTAGGGCTTCCCTTTGGTAGTATACCGGCAGTTAGGGCTTCCCTTTAGGTAGTATACAGGTAGTTCGGGGCCTCCTTTAGCTAGTGTGCAGGAATTCGGGGCCTCCTTTAGCTAGTCCCCAGGTAGAGTCCCCTTTAGTTTGTAGGTGGCCAGGGCCCCTTTTAGTTTGTAGGTGGCCACAGGGCCCCCTGTAGAGTTAGGTAGTCTCAGGGCCCCCGTAGAGTTAGGTAGTCTCAGGGCCCCCGTAGAGTCAGGGCTCCGTGCTGCTGCCGGCTTCCACTGGCGCCCTGCATAGGCGGCGCGGTGATGTGATGTCACCGCGCTGCCTACGTCTCTAGTAGGGGCCGGCGCCTGGCAGGCTGAAGGCCTAACGCCTTACACCTGCCAGGGAGATCAGCGGAGCGCAGCGCTAGCGGCACTCTGCTCCGCTGACACCGCGCAGCCCCGGGAGTCGGGGACATTAGTCCCCGCCTCCCGGGCCCGGTCTCTGAGTGCTCGGGACACAGGGCCCGGGCGTGCAGAGACCGTATGTGGCGGCCGGGCCCCGGGGAGTGGAAGCACTGCCTCCAGGGCCCACAGGAGCTCGGGGCCCACACCGTGGGCCAGTCCGAGCCTGGTTCGGCAGTTGCGCCGCCGGGCCCCGCTCTATCATGAGGAATAAGGGGGCCCGCTTGCAGCGGTACCCCTTATTCCACCGGGCCCCGTACAGGAGTACCGGCTTTACCCCCTGTACGGCGGCCCTGCTCAGAGCCTTGCAAAGGGCTCTCCAAAACTGAGACACAAACTGAACCCCTCTGTCCGAAACAATATTCTCCGGTAAACCATGCAGTTTGACAATATGTTTGATAAACAGTTCAGCAAGTTTTTTGGATGACGGTAACCCCTTTAAAGGAACAAGATGGCACATTTTGCTGAAACGGTCCACTACCACCCAAATAACCGTTTTGCCCTCCGAAGGAGGAAGGTCCGTCATTAAATCCATGGAAATATGGGTCCACGGATGTTCAGGTCGAATACTATTTACTTGGAAGGTAAACTTAAGAAGTAAAATATAACTTTTAATTAGAATGCTTAAAATATGAGAGAACAAGGTTATTCTCCCAAATGTATTATACAGAGCCAAATATCATACATCTATAAGCCAAATACCCACACAAGTTAGGGAAGATAGGGTAGTCAGAATGTTGCAAAAGGATAATCCCTAAACCATCCCTGCAATACTTCCTGTCTAATGCTGACTACCTAATATACAGGGAATAATACGTCCTGATAAGGACGACCCCGTCTGGAACCTATCCCTGTCAAGAAAAACCCTAATGATCCCTAACACTAATAATGTGACAAAAAGAGTGTCATATCAAAGAAAAAGTGCTCAAGTGCAAAAAACATAATAATGATGTATCAATACTTCCCACCTCATATGAAGTCCCGACATGTTTCAGTACCTACTTTACTTCCTCAGGGGACAAATTTGTAGGCTAAAGAGATGGTGTTGTCCAGAGCATATGGCTCATAGATGTTCAGGTATAGGTAGAGGGCAAAGTTTGCCAGAGAACGAGTTCTGGGAACCTTTGCCCGAGCACAGACTTCACAAGATTCCACATAGGCCTCAACATCACGAGACAATGATGGCCACCAGTAAATACGAGAAATCGGCCTCCTTGTGCCAGACACCCCAGAATGCCCAGATAACACGGAATCATGAAATTCTTTTTAATAATCGTAGCCGGAGCGGAGTGGGGACGAAGACCTTTGAAACAGGACAATTGGCAGGTCTCATATCCTGGTGGGTCTTAATCTCCGTGGCTAAATCAGGGGAAATAGCTGAGACAACAGTCTCCTTGGGCAATATAGGTACTGGATCCTCTGTATTGCCCAGTATGACAGGGAGACATCTGTCAGCACATTGTTCTCCCCACTTGACTAATTCTCCTGAATTCCAATCAAGCACCGGGTTATGTTTCTGAAGCCAGGGCAGCCCCAACACCACATCAGCGGGCAACCCCTCCATGATAAATAGAATACACTTCTCAGTATGTATGGATCCTACCAACATCTTGAGCTCAGGAGTACAATGTTGGATTGTGCCCTTTGTCAGCGGAGTAGAGTCAATTGCCACAACCCGCAGGGACTCAGAGAGAGGCCTCCAAGGCAGGCCCAGACATTTGGCGAAGGACGCATTTACAAAATTGGAAGGTTACCCAGAATCCACAAAAGCATTCCCAGAACCAGACGGAGACAAATATGAGATCTTAACTGGGAGCAGCAACTTTTTGGATACAAGAGGAAATACCTGCTCGCCCAGGTGAACTTCCTGCAAATCACCTAGGTGCTGGAGTTTTTCTGGCCTGGTCTTCCGTTTGGAGCACTCCCAAATGCCGTGTCCATCTTCACCACAGTAGAAGCACAACCCCTGGATGCGACGAGTAGTCCTACGGTCACTAGCAGAAGTCGCGGAAGAAGCCCCCACTTGCATGGGCTCCTCTAGGTTTAAATCGGAAACAACGGGTGTAGAAGTGACCATGGTGTGGACCACCGGAAGAGAAGCCCTTTCCCGACATCTCTCCCTAAAACATCTGTCCAGACGAACGGCTAGTACCATAGCCTCATCTAAAGTACCAGGGGTAGGGTAAGCCACCAATAAATCCTTCACATGGTCGGCTAACCCTAATCTAAACTGGCATCTAAGAGCTGGATCATTCCACCCAGACGGAACACATCAGCGGTGAAATTCGGAGCAATACTCCTCCACAGTCCTTTTACCCTGCCTCAAGGTGGTCAGTTGAGCCTCGGTCACAGCTTCCCTATCAGGGTCATCAAAAAGTATGCCCAAGGAGACCAAGAACCTGTCCAAGGACGACTGGTCTGGCTGATCAGGTGGTAACGAAAATGCCCACTCCTGGGGGGAACCCTGAAGTAGGGACATAACAATTCCCACCCTCTGCCTCATTGCCCGAGGTATGTGGGCAGAGCCTAAAATACAGGCGGCGACATTCCCTAAATGTCAAAAAGGCCCTTCGGTTACCTGAGAATCTATCAGGCAACTGAATCGGGGGTTCCACAGGTGGGGCAGATAATACAGGAACACTCTGACTTGGGGTAGACTCCTGCTGCTGTACCCTCAGTGCCAGATCCTGAACTAGCTGGGTAAGCCCCTGTATCTGCTCTACCAGAGCGGTCATGGGGTTCATAGCGAGTGGAGAGCAGAGACGGTTTTGGCCTGTGATAATGTCATGTCAAGGGAGGTACAGTGAGCCCTGACTGGAACCCAGCCCACTGTCCCTGCCTACTGGACGTGCTGCCCTAGATGGAAGACGTCAACTGGGCGACAGTCCCTGCGCTGCTAAAGTGCTGGGGCTGTCAGGAGGAAGAAAAGTCAGACAGTCCGGGTCAATACCAAATCAGGAACACCAAGCCACAAATCAGAACCAGAGGGATAAACGTAAACAAGCCGAGGTCAAACACGAACGGGAGCGAGGTACAAAAACGGAGAGCAAGACAGGGTCAGGGAACAAGCTGAGGTCAGGTACACGGATGAGCAAATAACAAGCAATAGCACAAGGAATACATGGCAGCCAGGCAATATCACAGGCGCAGCACTCGGCGAGCAGGGAGTTTAAATGTGATCCCCAGATACCGCCCCTGTAGCTGATTGGAGCGGCCTCCGGATCCTCCCATTGGCTGCTGCGACACGCCCCCTGTCTGGAGTGGCTTGGCCTCTGCCACTCACACAGCTTCCAGCAGAATGACCATCAGGGTGGGGTTGCTGGTCAGCTGCTGCAGGTTGTTGCACCCTGCAGGCTGAGCGCCACCTAGCACTGACAAGAAGGCTCTCAGATAAGTGTTTAAAACAACAGTTCAGTGAATTCTCCTGTGTATGGGACTCTGAAGCAGATGGGTGGTCACTGCACCTCTACTACCCAAGTTGTATCAGCAGAAAAAGCTTCAATTTCCATGGCAGCCTCAGAATTGGACCGCTATTGATTAGAAAAGAGTTGTCTTTTTCGATGAGTCAGGTTTTTTGCTTCATTGAAACAAATGGACTTTGATGTGTCAGGTGAGATACGTCAGTGAACAAACACCCTGCAACCATTGCTGGAAGAACACAAGTTGGTTATTATCTGGGCCTCTCATCCATGTGGAAAGCAGTCTCAACTGATTTGTGTATGAATTCATCCTTGCAGATCACATACACTCATACAGGCTGATTGTTTCAATTGGGGGAGACAGGATCTTACAGCAAAACAATGCTAGAAATCTCTGATATTTGTTGGTAGAGCATGACCAAGACTTCCAAGTACTGCCCTGGCTCTTAATTCCCCAGACTTGAACACAGTTGAGTATCTGTTGGACTACATCAATCATGTTAGCTCTATGAATCCTCCAGCAGCTGTGGGGTGCACTGCAGTCAGCATCAGAGGCGTAACTTCAAGCTCTTGGGCCCTGCTGCGAAATGTGAAATGGGGCCCCCCAGTTCCCATGCACCATTTACAATGCTGGTATCTTCTTATGTGGCAGGAGAGCTTTTGGGCCCCCTCAGGCTGCTGGGCCCGGTAGCAACTGCTACCGCTGCACCCCTATAGCTACGCCCCTGGTCAGCATGGGTCAGACACAATAATAAGATTTCATGGTGAATTGTTTTATTCCTTCCATAACCATAGAGATTACATATAAGAAAATCCCTGCCTTGAAAGAATCTCCTGCTTGAACTCCACATCATCAGATGCAACTTCTGTAGTGCTGTACAATGCTCTCCTCTGGATAGAGTTAACCAAGTTTTATGGGAGCAAATGGTAACTCTTAGTATGGCAGTCTTAATATTCTGAAAAAATTGTTAGATAATGACCAGGGCTGAAAACACATGGATAAAATTTGAGAAGGCATCTAAGGCAATTGCATTGTCCACTTTGCAGAGTGAAGAGAAATGGGGCAATTTGTAATTCTGGTGAGTCACCATGAGAACGATGAGAAAGGGTCATCCTTCTAGTCATCTGATAAAATATTTGTGGATTCAGGATCAAATCTCCTGAGATCTCATGTGCACCTGACACCAGTGCGTTGCCTCCATTGCCACTGTCGAGAGTTCCAGGAGAGCCATGGCCAACTGCACTGATGTTCGATATGGACTATCAGATGAACTGCAGCTCTGATCTTAAGGACCTTGTCTGGTGGAAACAAAATGCAAATAAGGTGCAAATCCATCATGAAACCCATTAGAAGCTTGATCATTGTGGTCAGGGATAGGCACGATTTCTCTCTAGATTCAAGACAAAACCATGGGGGGTGACTGCATCTTTATGCTTTAAAAGAGATGGCTCTGTAGTTATGACATTTAATTGCTTCTCATCAATACAGGGAATGATATAGATATGTAAGAAGCATGATAATTTAGTAAAGAGTGGATACCAACCTGAATGGGAAGCGTTGCATAACATTGTTGTGCTGGACTGCTAACCTGAAGAATTTCCTGTGGTCTTGGAGTATGGGCATATAAATAAAGCAAAGAATTAATCCAGAGTAGCCATGTTGTCTTACTGCTCTAGAAGTGCCACCACAAACCTAATCTTCTCTAATTAAAATGTAATGGCTTTGCGGAGTTGGGTCAAGTATTTAAAGGGGGCTTCTCACCCCAATAATCGGTCAGTTTTAAACATGTAGACAATGGTAAAGAAAGAATATTACAAAATGCATGGCTGTTCTGATTTTGCTTCCTTTAGGAGATAAAGGAGATTTTATCTCCTGCTTGCTTATACAAGTTTCTCTAGGTTACCGACCACCTCTTTGCTTTCTCTCTGCTCTCATTGCTCTAGCTGTCCTGTCTGACCATGGTGATGTCACTTCCTGCTGTGTATTATCAGTAACACTGAAGCTTGTTTATCTAGGGCTTCAGTCCTGTTTTAGTAGCTGAATAAGCATACTATGACCAATTAGACTGGTTGACCTAGTCACTTGGCAGATTCCTCACTGTAGCCACAACTTTCAGGTTCCTTCACTTGAAGCTAAAAACAGCTAATACCATATTTTTAAGGATCATTTCCATAGTTTCTACCTTTTGTAAAGTAAAAGTAAAATGATTGATTCAAAATGACATGAAGACAATAAGAGGAATCCTAAATGGCTAAAATACCTAAATATCTACAAAGAAATATAAGTATATTTACAGATACAAATTACACCCAAAAATTGGTGGTAGATGCCCTTTAACATCTATATCCATTTCCAAACCATGAACTCTAACTTTAAAGGGGTTGTCTAAATATGTGTATTTTAGCCTTGTCTAGACAAACAGCCTTGAATTCCTACAGGTGGTGATTTTGTAACCATACTTTAGTTGAGGTTTTCCAAAGTGCTACCCACAGTGAGATTACAATAAAGCACTTAAAGGGGTTTTGCCATGATGTAATGTTGACGTGGGATCCTCCAAAATGGGTTTTTAATCACTTTTCTAAATATATGTAATTACAAAAATTGCAGTCTGAGAGAGCTACAGCCTTCCTTACATGCCCTTGGTTACTTCAAAGCTTCTATTAGATACGACCTGACGAGCTGCTGGCCAGGCTTGCGCAGAGAGAGCTTCTTATCTGATGAGACTGAGCTGCAGAAGTTTTTAAGGCACCGGGTAGCAATATGTTTTCTTTTGTATACAGAATAAACTAGTTGTAGTGTGATTAGATCCCTGCTTTATCTGATGACCGAGAACATGAAGAAGCTTTCAAGCTGCTGTGTAGAAAAGCTGTTGTCTTTTGTACACAGAAGCCACAAGTTATAGTTTGATTAATTGAGTGAACATGTCACAGGATCCCTTATGCAGCTTTGTGCGCTGGCTGTGTGCGTCTCTCTTTCAGCTCCGTGATTTGTTTACAATAGCTTCTTAGCAGATAAGGCTCCTCCTGACAGTGCAGTCTGAGGCTGTGGCTGTATTGAGAATCCACTCTTGTACTGTTTATTATTTCACTTAAGTTTTGAGACACTCCCTTGGATTCCTCACTCCTCACTGGCCCCCACCCTCTCTCCCCTGCAGCTTCATGACTCAGTGTGATTTGTTGACATTCTGCCTGTGCTAAGGAGAGAGGTAAGAATCTTTCGTCTCAGCAAATCCCCTTTAAAGGGGTTTTCTGGTTCCTTTTGTATTAGACTCCCTATTGACCAAAAAGTCCGGGGCCGGACATGGGGGCGCAGCCCCTTAGGGGGAGGCCCTTCATGACCCGGTACGCCAGCCGTTACCAGGGTTAAGGGGGCGGAGTCGGGCACGGCGTGCGGGGAGGAGCCGGCTTATAAGCCGGACTTTGCGCCGCACGGGAGCAGATGCAGTCAGCGTGAGGAGCAGCAGTGACTACACAGCGGCTGTGCCTGTCCGGTTTTGGCTACCTCTCAGTGTGCTAGTGAGATTATGGCTGAGTGTGGATGAGCTTCTGGCAAGCCTAAGAAGGGCGGCGGGAGAGCGAGGCCCCGAGTGGTTAGCTCAGCGGGTGTGGGGTGCACTGGGGGCCGGGTGGGGGGGGGACATAGCTGGGCCTGCTGTAGTTCTTCACCTGGGACTGGTGTTCCCTCCAGGCGCCGGACTCGCCCCCCCGGAACCTCTGAGCCCTGAGGCGACCCCCAGGGCCCGTGCGTGCCGTCGGAGCTCCTCCGGGGTGGACGGTGTGCTCTTCTGGGCGAATCCTTCCAGGCGGGCGGGCCTCGCGGAGAACAGCAGGCACCATCCCAGCCCTGGGGTGGGGTCAGCTGGGGTTCCAGACTACGGAATTTCAGCGGCGGTTGGTTCCCCTGGTGATGATCCTGTCGGGGGGCCCGCCAGGGAGTGGCGGAGGGACGGAGAGAGTGTGGTGTCCGAGAGAGCACGGTCGATCCTTATAAGTGGTTTCGGATACGGCCGGCCCTGGTGGGTTGGAGCCTATCGGTCGTTTGGGGGGCCCACTTGGGGGCCCTGCAGTGAGGGACGCCTGTCAGAGAGTACGGTCGGAGGTCCACTTGGTTCAGGATCAGCGTCGGCCGGACCCTATCATACAGACCGGTGATGGAGGCTATTGTGGACGTCGAGGAAGTCTTCAGGGATCAGGCAGTGTGGCTGGCGGGTTCGCAGCTCCCGTGCAGCCTAGTGAGTTAGGATCTTTGTCATGTCCGTCACCATCTGGGCAAGCGGCAGGGGCAGCGGCAGGTGTGGCTACGATGGGGGGGGGGGGGCGTCGGCGTGGCAAGAGCTAGCGAGTAGCCTGCGTGAAATTTTGACGCGTTTACCGGGTGCAGCAGGATCGGTGGCACAGCCATCACCCATCTCGGCCTGGGGTTCGGCGGGAGTAGGGTTGAGTAGTTTCTTTCTCTCCCCGCTGGGGGTTGAAGAATTGAGGTCGAGGGACGATGTGGAATGGGGGTGAGGGGGAGTTATGGTGTCAGTACAGACGGAGCAGGAGAGGGTTTGATTGGATGGTCGGGCAAGAGGGGAGTTGTACATGTGCTTCGAGGGCCCTCTGGGCGCGCATTTGAAAAAGGAGGTGAGGGAAAACATTTGGCAGGATGGATACGTTTAAATTTTTCAAGCAGTAGAAGGGAAAAAATTTCATCTGCCAAAATGAAGCGAGATGAAAGCAAGAAGGAGGAGGAGGAAAAGCGAAGGTGGGACTAATACCGCAAAACTTCCAAAACTGGATGCAGGCGTTTGCCATATTGGCGAGCGTCATTGGGGAAAAGGCTCCGGAAAATTGCTCCGCATTATTCTGTTACTTAGATTCTATAGCGGAGGTGCAGCGGGTGTACGGGGGGCAGGCGTGGCTCCGATATGACGAACAATTTCGTCAGCGCAAAGCGGTCAGACCGGCAATCCGATGGGACCACAAGGACAGCAGATTATGGTTAAGGGTGATGGCGCCCATGCGGTATGGCCAGCCCTTTCAGGGAGGACCTGGTGCCTCTGGACAGCCGGGGGGTGCCAGGTCGTTTGGGGGAGGGGTGGTTCCCAGAAGGAATTCAAGGCAGGTGTCTGCTGGCAGTTCAATGACAATCAGTGTAGATTAGGAACGGGCTGCCGCTTCAAGCATGTCTGCTCAGTGTGCAGCGCCGTGTCCCACGGAGCTTCTCGATGCTTACGGAAAGGAAAAGGGAAGGGGTCCACTATTCAGCAAGGGGGCGACTACAGTGAGCCTAGTCGCGATGGAGCCGTATCTAAATAGGTACCCGGATAGGGAGGCGGCGCTTTTGTTAAAGGGGGATTTTGGTGAGGGTTTTCGGATCCCGTCACCTAATCATGAAGTCCCCTTTTCGATCAGAAACTTGAGATCAGCTCGATTGCACCCGGGGGTGGTTGCGGACAAATTAGCTAAGGAGGTTTTATTAGGCAGGATAGCAGGCCCATTTGGGTCCCTTCCGGTGCCGGATTTGGTAGTTTTCCCGTTGAGCGTGGTTCCAAAAAAGGAACCGAATAAGTTTAGGTTAATTCATCACTTATCTTTTCCTAAGGATTTGTCAGTGAATGACAGCATTGACCCGGAACTTTGTGGTCGTGTTCCATGTTGGGGGTAATGATTTGGGTTTGCGCCCAATCAGGGAATTAATAAGGGACATACGTCACGACTTCTTGAGGCTTTGGTCCTTATATCCAGGTGTGATTACGGTATGGTCCGATAGAGTGCCTAGGTTAGCTTGGAGGCATGCGGATTCGTTAGCGGGAATTAATAGAGCTCGAATTAACGTGAATAGGGCGGTGGCGTCCTTTGTTGTTGTTAGGAATGGTGGTTTTGGGGTACGGCATAGGGAGCTGGAATCGGGTGATGGAGATATTATTGGCGGCGAGATGGGGTTCATTTGAACGCGGTGCGGTTGGATTTATGGTCTTTGGACATTCGCGAGGGACTTGAGCGGGTCTTGGGGCTGTTGGGGGCGTCGCGCTCATGAGGTGTCATGGTCGCTAGTTTTGGCAGGTTGGGGTCCATGCAGTCGGTGGAAAGTAGTGGGGGGAGTCAGGCTCAGTTTGCTCCCAATTGGTGGATGGACCGGCCTGGCAAAGGTTGGGGCTCCACAGGGCAGCATCCTTGGGAGCAGGTAATGGAATGCTTAGCTGCCTGAGGTGGCTTTTGGTGCCCTGAGGCCGGGGGTAAAAAATATGGTTGAAAGAAGAATGGTTTCGCCAGGCTCAGTGATGCTTCGGATGTTATGGTTCCAAGGACCTCAGCCCCAAGTTTTATTTCGGGCAATGGTTTTTCGTCCTTTGGATATTTACTCATTGGCATTGTGTTTTGTTAATACTTGTTTGTTAAATAAAACAGCTGCTGTGGCCAATTTATCCTATTCAAAGTCTGCGTGCATTTGTTGGGGGATACAGGCATTGGAATAATTTGTCAACTAGCAGCAGAAGGGTAGGCGCTGCTTGGGGTCATGTGTGTATGTAGAATTTATTGATTTTATGTGTTACATTGGTATTTTATACGTTTACTTTTATTACTATGTATATGGTAGTAAGTCATGACACTCAGAATGTTATCCCTTGCTACGGCATACATCAGAAGAGACCATACATGCCAACTCTCCCGTTTTTGGCGGGGGGGGTCCCGCTATTTGGGGTCCCCTCCTGCCCTCCCGGGGGAGTTGGCATTTCTCCCGCCGGTCCGTTCCCACGGGCGGGTGAAGCGGGCGCAGGGTCTGCTCACCCGCCCGCGGTCTCGCTGTGCGGGGAGGAGGCAGGAGGAAGCGCTCCCTTCTCCCTCCTCCCCCTGTATGTCCGGCGCCGCTGCGCGCCATGCATACAGATCAGCGGCGCAGGGGAAATGACGCGCGGCTGCTCTCATTCCCCCTGCGTCGCTGAGGAGATCGGGCAGGAGCCTGGCCGGAGCTGCAGGAGCCTGGTCAGGTAAGTGGAATTTATTATTTTATTTTTATTAACTACATGGGGGGGCTCTGCCTGGCTACAATGGGGGGGGGGGTCTACCTGGCTGGCTACAATGGGGGCAACTACCTGGCTGGCTACTAAAGGGGGCAACTACCTGGCTGGCTACTAAAGGGGCACTACCTACCTGGCTGGCTACTAAAGGGGGCACTACCTACCTGACTACTAAAGGGGCAACTACCTGGCTAACACTGGGGGGGCATCTACCTAGCTACAGAGGGGGCATCTACCTGCCTGTAAGGGGCACTACCTGGTTATGGGGGGCTACTACCTGGCTATAAGGGCATCTACCTGGCTTTCTTCCAAAGCCATTATGTAGTTAGGCGGAGTGGGTGTGGCTTTTTGAAGGGGCGTGGCACACAAAGATGGGCGTGTCCATCTTTAATCTCCTGCTTTTCCATTTTCAAAAGTTGGCAACTATGGAAGAGACCCGGCTGGCCTGCTGACTAGTGCACATAGTGTAGCCACCCACTGCCCTCCCTGGACATATTGTCACACCACTCTTAGTGTGACGTTTCATTTGGGGAGGGATGAGGGTGGCTACAGTATAGAAGCACCAGCTGGCCTGCTGACTAGCTAGCATGCACGCTACTCAGAAAATCGTCGCTGCTGTTCCGTAGCCGCCTGCAGCACTATAGCAGCGACGGCTTCATGATTAGCATGCATGCGTGCCAAGTCGGCCAACGCTTCTATATGGTATGCAGTAGTAAGGCACGACGTTCTGGGTGGAACATCATCACTTACTGCCATACATATTCGTAATAAAAATAAACGTATAAAACACCAATATACAACACATTACATCAATAAATTCTATCTAGACATTTTGGCCCATAGTGAGCCTAATTAATAATACAAATAGAACAAGAGAACCCCTTTAGGTGCTTGATTTTAATCTAGTTGTGGGAAGCACTTTGAAAAACATCAACCAACTTTAGTATGGTTACAAAAATCACCAACTGTATTAATTCAAGGCTAGTTTTCGAGATGACTTAATTATATATGGTCACCATAGGATCAGTTGTCAAAAGACAAATAATCATTTATTGATGGACCATGTGACACAAAAGCAAATGCCAGGAGGAATTTCTCACTCTGCCCAAAAAGACTGTTTACTGATTTGTCACTTAATGGATCAATAAATTATTCCCATTGGACAAATGGGTCTCGCCCAACCTTCCACAATTATCCTGTAATGGAATAAAATTCAAGACACCTGCAATTATGCAAGTCTAAGAAATCAGGACATGCAACCCTACTTTTTTTTCTGAAGGTTAAAATATCTATAAATGTAAAATTACAAACAATTGGGAATGTCTAATACACATTATTGAAGGGAATTTTTTTCAAATAAGTTTTTTTAAAACACATCATCCAGTGATAACTTATTTGTTATAGGCATCTCTTCTATTTTCTTTCAGACAAAGCAATAACATCTATCCATCCACTAGTAAAAAGCTGTAAAGACTTGCGCAGCAAATATTGTGGATTAGATGTAATCATATACAGTCTATACATTTGTTGTGTGGTAACCCTCATACTGTATATTGGCATTGTTTTTGCAAGATTATAAAGCTTTTAATCATACGTGCACTAATATGTTAAATTTTAAGACCAGTTGGTGGCTGCTCTTCATAATCCAAGCCTATTTACTTTAGCTGTGAACAAAGTTCCGACATGACACTTGTTGATATGCAAGGGAACCAGGGGCGATGGGCTAACAGAACTTCATCCATGGACAATATGTATGTGCAAAGTGTCACCATTAATGTCCATGAACCTGAGCTTAAAAAGGTAAAAGTAAAGAAGGGAAAGGAGCAGCCGGTGTGGATGAAGGAAAGTACTGTATCTGTGACTGAAACCCCTCCAGAAGGAATTAAGACTGAACTCCGTGAGTATTGAGTGACATGGCTAAAGTCACCCATGCCTCATATATGTACACGGTAATGGTGACTGGGATTGGTGATTTGGTCAATCTAACTTTAATACAGGCTCTATTCACTTTTGTCTTTTATAAATATTCATTCACTACTAGAAAATCTGATTTCATTCTACGTAAAAGCATTAAAATAGATGCTATGTGAAATCACTTCTGGTTGTTACATTAAATGTAGAAAATGTGTGCATCTATTGCACACAATGTGTGGGCAGGATGGGCCAATCCAACCTCAGTATTTTCAGGTCCATGTACATTTTTGTGCTGCCCAGTGTCGATCCACTATAAAGTAGACCTCTTCCTGTAGAATGTAAAAGCAGAGGTTGGATTGGTTTTCTTGCCGTACTAATATCCTCTTCTTAGTTCATAACTTTATTAATGTTCTTTTCTGTAGATGAAATATAATTATTTAATGTCTTGTATTCAAAGCACCTGAAGAACCAGGGAACGTGGATGAAAATGCCAATATTAAGGACCGTGGCGCTGACAATGAAGTGATAAGAACTCTCTTAATCCATGAAATGAAATCTGGATCTGGTCCAACGGTCACTCAAACTGCTAAGAGCGACTCAGAAAGCGATACCAGTGAGTCCGATGAGGAGAAAAAACGCACAAAGCCAGCAGTGGGAAAACCTATGAGTGCTGCTGAGCAAGAGGAAGAGGCTGAAGCTGATGACCCAGTGGTCATGGTTGGTGGGCAGCCACATATGTATAGTGAGGTCAGTCAAAATCCAGCTCTTGTGTCATTCATGACTGATGAGGAGAGAGAAGTGTACATCAAAATAGGACAACAGATCTTCCAGTCTGCATTTGATTGACCCAACCCTTCTACTATTAACAGACTAAAATATGTCAATGAACTTGGAGCAATTTGGTTTTGTGTGATCACAGTATCTTAGTTTTTTTTTTTTGCACACACGTCTTATTGGTATCTTAGGTTTTGTTGCACGCACGTCTTATTTGGGTGTATTATACACTGCGATGTTGTGTAAATAAACTATTGCAGCATAAAACGTTAAGCTAATGTTCACTGAAATTTAAAAAAACTTGTAAATGATATGTATATTTTTTCAGACTATAGTAGAAAGATCCAGAGCTGAATGATGAATGGGTATTATAGCCAATAGATGATATATTGAAAGGGGATACCAGTCCATGCTGTCTTTCCTATCACTCAGCTAGTTTTGCATAGTAATCAAATAGAGCCACACCAGTCATTATCGTATAGTAAATCTATGCATATTTAAACTACCCACAATATTCTAGGGATTCCTACAAAAAGGACAGAAGTGTAAATCTTGTTCAATGTCTATCTGAGATTAACTGTAATCTTTTGGTTTTGGCTGATTAAGTAGTTGCTATGCAAAACACCAGCCAAGGACCAAGTTTTTAGTGTTCAGCGATCTACCTGCTAAATGGGAATGGAAGACCCTGGTAATCATTACTTGTCTACAAGGGGACTGTGTGATCAGAAAATGACCTATTGGTTAACTTATGTTTTTATCTTAAATGCATCTTTTTAAGATTTTTTTTTTTATACAAATATTTTCCATATCACCATTGAGAATAGTCTAACACTTCTTGTTCTGTAGAGATAGATTTTCAGCAGTCTGCTCATTATTAGCACAGTCAGGGGTGCTCTGATATAGATAACACAGGATTCACATTTCACAATATGAGATAGTCACGGCTCCTTCTCTCCCCTTCCCTGTACACTGCCTTCTTCTTAGGTCACAGATAATGCTTAAAGGGGTTGTCTCACTACATTGATTCATCTTACCTCAGTCTTGGTTTCACTTTGAATTCAGGGGCGTGATTACTGGTTTCTACTAAGCTGCAGTAGAAGCCAGGTCTGTGGCTATAGCAACCAGTGCTGGCAGCCTATCAGGAGAGATGGAAAAGGTCTGTAGCTATAGTGACCTGAGGAGATGATGCAGCCCATACAATAGGGGATATCTCAGAATAGTTAGGACACTGGTAATGGACATATATTGCAAAATGACTTGTTTTTGCAAGTTCTTTAACATAAAAAGCAATACTTGTAGTGAGACACCACCTTTTAAAAAAAACTGTCCTATAGAAGTCAATGGGTCTATTCCTATTCACAGTCTCCTAAGTCCATGAGGCATCTGTAAAGCATCTCTCTCTAAATGCTGTTAAAAGCAGCTCGGGTAAGATGGTTGCCTCCATAATCACATATGGACAACAGAGTTAAAACAAAAAAAAAAAATCTATGCACAGAAAATAAAAGAACATGTATTAGAATCTTGTTTTAATTAGTAGACATTACATATTGGTGATACACCTCATTTAAGGGGTGTTCTGGGACTTACAAAACCTTGTTGGTCCACTGATTAAAAAATAGAAAAAAAAAAAGCCTACTCCCTTCTCGTTCTAGTTGCCGCCCCTATTCTTCCACACTGAACATTCACTGTGTAGTGGGGGATGAAGTATGCAGTTTTTTTTTTTGTTTTTTAATCGTACCCCAGTAGACCAATGAGCTTTTGTAAGTCACAGAACATACCTTTAAGGCTTCAGTCAGATCCCATGGCATCTTTTCATTTTGGTCTATTGATGCACAATATGTTATCCACATTGTGTAGCACTTCCCAGTAAAGTGATCAATTAACAAATATTACATTTCATCATGGCAGGGGCCCAAAATAGATTGTTATATAGAGAAACAATGGCATTGGTTAGAAGAGATTGTCTTGCACTTAGGCAGGAGGACACAACATGATCTTCTAAGCTGCATCAGAAGAAACAAAATGAGTATGGCACTAGAGATTTATCACTTAAATTGGTTTACATAGAAGAAGAAAGAGGAGTTGTCTTATGTTCACACAACTGATTTTAGGATTTCGCAGTGTAGTCCTTACTTGAATGACCAGTCTACGCTGAAGGTCACACAGTGAACTACAGAGCAGATTTACACACCACAAATCCATTGTACAAGAAAAAAGAATAAGCATGTTCATTGTTTTGAACGGAGCATCATGGAATTCAGCTCAGGGCGGAGTGATGTGATTTAGTGCATGTCAGAATCAGAGACAAATAACACCTCTGTTAAGTAAATATCGTGGGCAAAAATCCAAGGTGTTGACCCAGATTTCTCCTGAGGAAATCATGTTGGACTTTTATGATGTTAAAAGTCTGATGTGCGAACCCTTCCTTGAAGGAGTTTTTATCATTTGAACTGTTCGTGCTGTTCAGCTAATTCTCTGAGATTGAATTTGAAATCCAGGGGCGAGTCTCTCCTCACTGAAGAACTGTGAAATCATTTTGTATGAAGCAGGGGATGCAGAAGGTTGTCTGGATATAACAGCGCTGTAGCCTTCTGCATGCTTCTCATGTCTGCAGCCTTCAGGCTCCACAAGCTCCTTGCTGTGCTATATGCAGTTATACACACAGATGAGACATGTGAGGAGTGTACACTGCCCCCTCCCTTCTCTCCTTCTGTTACCAGACAGGAGACTGCATGACTGTGGTACATGCAGTTATACACACAGCCTGAACTGATGAGACATGTGAGAAGTGTACACTGCCCCCCTCCCTCCTTCCCTTCTGGTACCAGACAGGAGACTGGGTTATATGGAGCAATGCACACTGCCCTCCTACCCTTCTCTCCCCCTGTTAACAGGCAGGAGACTCTATTATACTGTGTTATATGAGGGGATCTGTGACTTAAACAGGCAGTCATTGCCCAGATCATTCACCCTAGAGCTGGGGGGAAGAGTTTACAGCCAGCAGCCCTTGGTTTCACTATTGATTTTAACAGCTCAGCGGGGAGAAAACACAATGTGAAGGCAGCCAATCACAGTGCAGAGGGCGTGTCTGGGGGGGGGGGGGAGGGGGGTCAGGATCCGGCCAGGGGGCATGTCCTGACCACCAGCAGTAGAAACAGAATACAGATTTACAGAGAAGCTCATATCTGCTTAACGAAGTGACAGAGGTAATGTAACCCAATTACAAAAGTGCTTATTTTTACTGTCCTCATAATCTGAGACATGAGCTTTGTAGCGATAAAACCCCTCTAAGCAAACCATTAGAACCAAACTAGAAGAGGTGGACCATAATCACTTAGGGCGACATAGACCAAAAAAGTGTCATTGGCCTGTTGGGAAATATTGCGCTAAAACTGCTTTTGACGCCATATTTTGGATGTAAAGGAACTGTCGTTCACCAAAACTAGATGCATTATATGCCAGGACCGACACATTGTAATGTGCTGTGCGCCTCCATAACTAAAATTGGTGGTGCTATGTCAGTTTTTAGGCGCATTAAATAAGTGTAAAGTGCGCCAAAAAGTCCGACCCTATCAAAAATCTGGCATTAGGCCGTGCATAGTAAATGTAATGCGCCTAAAAATGATGCACTGTGTGCCTCCATAACGAAATGTGCATATTGAGGCGCATAGCACATCATTACAAGTGTATATGTGTTAGGCGCATTTCATATACTTGTAATGGTAAGCTATGCGCCGCCGTGCCTCGATAGGGGCATTACATACTCTACCAATCAAATGTTTTGTGCCGCGATTAGCGCAAATTGCGGCACATAGCATATCATTACAAGCGTATGCAATGCCCATATCGAGGCACATAGCTTATCAATACAAGTATATGAAATGTGCATAACACATATACACTTGTAATGATGTGCTATGCACCTCAATACTATATTTACTATTTTGCCATAGGCAAACTTAAACTCTATCAGTTCTCTATCTATTAAACACTAAAACGTAACTTTTATTATATCTAACTCTTAACCTCTATACACACTATTTAAAAACCTGATCTCTATCCTCATCATTTAACCCTTTTTGCTTCTGAAAGAGGGAATAACTCCCTTTCTATCATCAAGTCTGGTGGAACCCCACCTATTAACAGGAGAGCCTTATATCTATAGCAAAGTACTAGCTTCAGTAAGGGATCCCAAGCCTACCACCTGGGCAGTCGTCCCTAATCTCATAGACACAGAACAAATAAGGCCCCCTTGTGACACCGTCTGCAGCAGGTGACACTTGTAGACAGAGGTGAGAGATCACAATTTAAAACGTCAGGCCTGACCTCGTCGACATGTTTTGCCAGCTAATATAATAAAAGTTACGTTTTAGTGTTTAATAGATAGAGAACTGATAGAGTTTAAGTTTGCCTATGGCAAAATAGTAAATATAGTGATCAAAAGTCACTCTTTGTTCTCTTGCGAGATTCCCAATTTTTTGGAGATTATGCACCTCAATAGGCACATTTCGTTATGGAGGCACACAGCGCATCATTTTTAGGCGCATCATGTTTACTATGCAAGGCCTAACGCCAGATTTTTTTATAGGGTGGGACTTTTTGCCGCACTTTACACTTATTTAATGTGCCTAAAAACTGACATAGCACCACCAATTTTCAGACATCTTGCCTTTAATACTGAGGCATAGATGGTGACAACATTTTGTGGCTGCCCTGCATCGCCATGCCAGTCATGGTATACTGAGCAGGATGTTTCTCACCACGAGAACAGCAATTGAACAGCCTTTCCGTGGCTGTAATATAAGTGCAGCGATAGATATGTCACAAATAATTAACATTGCCTGTTTAGAAGTAAATAGAATGTACATTGAAAGTTCAGGGCGGGCGGCAAATCCGAGAACCAACCATGGACTTTGTACAAATCTGCGGCAAAAACCACGGTCCTGCCGCAGTACAGCAATGACAAAATGTCAGCAGATTTTCTATGGTATTTTGTCATATGCTGTGTACACCTAGCCTAACAGCACTTTGCACATTACTACAATCACCTGCATTTCAGGCTTTCAGTCTTGGTATCAAAGGAAAGGAAAATACCCAAGCATCTGCCATAAAACTGGTTCTTTTAGAGAATTGCCTTTACATCAACCTAAAAAAAAATGACTTCTATAAATTATCTGGTCAGAAGCTTTACTGTAACAACTAGTTGCATGGTGGGTGCTTGTATATCTCATACTTTGTAGAGAGGGTTTTTGGTTCATAGGATGTAGAACACAAAAGCCCTTTTAGAAATGTTCCATAATTCGAACAGTACATTGTGTCCATTTGTAATTTTTGTTTGAATTATAGAATATTTCAGCATGTAGTCAGCAGGAGCTTCAGATCAAACAGTCAGGATGAATACAGTATTGTAATGGTGTAATCATTAGCTGAGTTCATGGCCATAGGTTAGGGTCCCATAGAGCATTGAATTTAGCAAGATATAGAGGAATCAAAGTGTTTACATTAAATAGAATTTTGCCGGAGGCATCAAGCGACCCCAGGCAGTCTGTAGTGGAGCAATGCACCTCCTAGGTACCAATTAAAAGTAGCTGTCAAAAAGCAGGTTTTTCTTTTGGTTCTACTGAACCAGTTATAGAACTGGGATGCGGGTTGTCTGTGTAGCATACTAAATAAGATCTATGTGCTGACAAAATGTTCACAGCAGTGTGTTTTGGTGGTTTTTTGTTTTATTTTTGCCCCTCAACATAGCTGAAAACCAACAGCCCTGTGCTCACTTACTACAGGGTTCTATAGCTGGTTCAGTAGAACCACAGCCTAAGACAGGCCCTAAAATGTGGCTATATTACAGCAGTGAGAAATCAGCCTCATTAGAAATCTGAACTTCTGACAATTGCACCTTGTAAATGTTCTAGTTACAGGCAGTCCCCGACTTACATCGTTCTGACTTACATACGTCTCCTAGTTACAAAGAGACTTATGTGGCGTGGCTGACATTCAACACTGAGTCACCCCCATGATAACAAAGTGCCAGCATGCCACAGCTGCACATGAGATACAGAACATTAGGGGAAATCTTCTAAAAAAGGGCATCGACAGCAAAACAAATGTAAAAACTGTACCCTGTACTATCCAAAACTAAAAAAAAAAAAATAAAAAAAAATTGCATTTAATAAATCTACCTGTTCCGACTTACATACAATTTCAACTTAAGAACAAACCTACAGTCCCTATCCCGCATGCAACCCGGGGACTGCCTGTATTTGTCTTCTTCTATATTATATATTTGGGCAACAAAATGTGACCTATTGTTTTAAATCAATTTTTTATGTTTAAAATGTTAAGATTAAAAAAAAATATATATATATCTCCATGTAGGGACTCTCAGTAGCATGAACTGGACATGCTCAAGCAGGCAAGAGGAAAAAGCAGCAAGGGACATAACATACATCACTCAGGTCATGTAGGTAGGAGTGGTGTGTGTATGTATATATATCTCAGTTCTATTGTAGTACGACACCATTACATAGGACTATCTTTTATTTTTTTTATTATAGAGCTTACAACTGTATTTTATATTAAACTAACTCATACTTAATAAAAAATTATCTAACTTTCCTGCTGTACAAGACCAGGCAAAGCGCCTGGTCCTCCTTTCCCCCTTACCTCATGCAAACCATGTGACATTTATTGATCACATGGCCTCAGTGAACATTTTGTCATCACTCAGTGGGTGTGCTTTGAAGCTGGACAGCTCAGGAACACTCCCCTGTAGAGGGTGTGACCTGAGCAGAGAGAGATCTGACTGCATTTGCTCTTGCAAGCATGTAGTTTGCAAGTGAATAGACTTAATTACATTAGATTAATTACTGAGTTTATCTTTTAGTCCTGGCAGAATTTAGTAATGGAAGCAGAGGACAGCAGCTCAGAGCTGGGGGGTTATGTACTGTTGTGCTGAAAAGATGACTGCTGCTCTGTTCAGGTTATAGTGACTCATGAGTCCCAACTATCATCAGTATCATAACAACAAGTACAGAGCTGGGGGGACATTACACACCAGTGTCAGCACAAGGTCTAGCAGCGATAACTGTGGAGGGAAATCCTAGATTGCAATGCAGTCTGGGACTTGCAGGAAAAAGAAGCTAAAGAACTATTGCCACTCCCACAAAAAGGAAGCTTCACTGGAAAAAGTGGATCTTATGATAGATGAATAAGGAGGCAAAACAAACACATGAAGGTAGTGGAATATCTTTACTGTTCAATGTAAATGTGGTTTAGAATGTTCTATAAAATCTTTAAACTCCCAGATAACCCCTTTAAGAATATGTATCAGGTCTTAATTGGATAAAAAAAAAAAAAAAACAAAAAAAAAAAAACAACCTGTACTGGCGCCTGGTTGTTTCATGAAGAAAATGTATTTACTTATAGACAGGATAGGTGATAATTGTATGGTCATCAGAAGTCCTACAACAAGTGTATGAAGCAGTGAGACTACTGCCCCATTAAGTAGGGGGTCAAGGGATCAGCAATTCTTTCTGTGGGAATACCTGTTTAAATGTCATATTAATTTACAGTTCTGTGTTGGAAAAAAAATCTAGCTGATCAGATCCTGGTTTTATTGTTACATTGTATGTAAAGTATTTTATATATTTTTTTAAACAGGGTTGCTCTGTTGTACTCCCCTACCCAGTCTGACAATGGCAAAAAGATGCAACTGCATTCTGGGTGGTTTGGTTGCTGCTTCAGCAGGCACTGGAAACTGTTCCCTTTAGTTATAATAAAACCCCCTAAATTGCACTTTCCTCTTCGTATGCAATCCTAGTTTGGCAGGAGAGTTTTTCCAAAAATTTACCTGCCAGCTATTCTGCTGCTGTATATTTTTACTCTTTAAACTCGCTTTGTCATGTGTCTTCAGATATAAGTTGAACTGCACACTATTTGCATTAGCTGTTCCCTTTTATTTTCAGTGTTGGAAATAGCAGTGTGGGGGAGGAGGTTGCACATGACAAAAAGTAAAATGAGGGTTGAAAGCACACTGCTCTACAGTGTCTAGCACCAAACGTAAGAGGAGATCCTGCATGGGATGTAGATAGGAGAAACAATACAGGAAAGAATGTGTGGTGCTGGAAAGAGGGACTCAGACCTCATATGCATTATGTATTACAGAATCACATAATTTAAGATTAAAACTAGAAGCAAGCTTCAAATAACTATAAGGAGGTCTTAAAAATTAAGTAATGAAGATAACCACTATATAACATGTAAAACATTTTTCAGCTCAATAGTGACTACAGCCAGGGCCGGACTGGGAATAAAAATCAGCCCTGGCACTGAGCCCCCAGCAGCCCACATACAATTTCCGCCTAAAAAAGTCCCTTGTTCTTGCACCTCGCCACTTTCTAAAATAAACTACACTATAAAGGAGCTTTCACACAGAGCATTTTTGGTGCATTTTTTATGTGTTTCTGGTGAGTTTTTGTGCAGAAAGGCAGAGCAGTTAATGATGGACATTTCTGCACAAAAAAAACGCATCAAAAAATGCACCAAAACCGCTCTGAGTGAAAGCCCCCTACACACAAGCAAGAAAGAAACTGTGGTGCAGAGAAACCCCTCATCACAGTCAGGTGTGCACTTGCTTTACAATCGGGGACGAGCCCACACTGACACTACATAAGCACCAGCATAACCTACAACCCCCCCAATCACATCCCCAGTAGTCAGGTCACCATCACATGAATACAGCACTGATTCAACCCAGAAGTAAAATGACCCCTGACAGCAGGGACTCAAAGGAGACGTCATCTCTGATGGGAGTTGTTCTCTTCTCCTTTTCTTCTCCTTCTGGCCCAAACCTCCATGATGTCTTCCCTGACGAGTCGTTCCCTTCCATTTCTTTATCTTTCCGGTACAGCATGCAGTGTCCTCTTCTAGTGGTCACTACTCGTACCTGTAGAATTTACCACAAATACATTTTAGGCTCCTCTCTCTTCCAGCACTTTCCTATCAATTCCCCAAACAGCGTATGTTAGACCCTAAAAATTAGAAATTAAAAAATTTCAGATAAGTGGCATGTAAATACGTAGACCCCCCATTAGGTAGGTAAACAGAGCCTTTCTCCATTAATTTGGTAGGTAGCTGGGGCTGCCCCCAGTAACTAGCTAGGTAGCTGGCGCTGCCCCCAGTAACTAGCCAGGTAGCTGGGGCTGCCTCCAGTAATCAGCCAGGTAGCTAGGGCCAGTAATTAGCCAGCTAGGGCCAGTATGTAAGCAGGCAGGGCCAGTATATAGGTAGGCAGACAGGGCCAGTATATAGGTAGGCAGACAGGGCCAGTATATAGGTAGGCAGACAGGGCCTGGTATATAGGTAGGCAGACAGGGCCTGGTATATAGGTAGGCAGACAGGGCCTGGTATATAGGTAGGCAGACAGGGCCTGGTATATAGGTAGGCAGACAGGGCCTGGTATATAGGTAGGCAGACAGGGCCTGGTATATAGGTAGGCAGACAGGGCCTGGTATATAGGTAGGCACACAGGGGCTGGTATACAGGTAGGCACACAGGGGCTGGTATACAGCTAGGCACACAGGGGCTGGTATACAGCTAGGCAGACAGGGGCTGGTATACAGCTAGGCAGACAGGGGCTGGTATACAGCTAGGCAGACAGGGGCTGGTATACAGCTAGGCAGACAGGGGCTGGTATACAGCTAGGCAGACAGGGGCTGGTATACAGCTAGGCAGACAGGGGCTGGTATACAGCTAGGCAGACAGGGGCTGGTATACAGCTAGGCAGACAGGGGCTGGTATACAGCTAGGCAGACAGGGGCTGGTATACAGCTAGGCAGACAGGGGCTGGTATACAGCTAGGCAGACAGGGGCTGGTATATAGCTAGGCAGACAGGGGCTGGTATATAGCTAGGCAGACAGGGCTGGTATACAGCTAGGCAGACAGGGGCTGGTATACAGCTAGGCAGACAGGGGCTGGTATACAGATGGACAGGGCAGTATATAGGCAGACAGGGGCTGGTAGTTTAAAAAATAAATAAATAAAAACAATACTCACCTGAAGTCTCTGCTTCCTCTTCCCTGGAGGCCGCTGGCAGCAGAGTGCGGGGCCGCGGAGTAGGCGCACGATAACGTCATCACATCGCGCGCCTGCCCCGCTGCCTCCTGGGAGCTGAACAGACGGGATCAGAAGATCCCAGATGTTCAGCCTCGGCTGCTGCTCGCACAGCATGGTGCAGGCGGCGGCCGTGATGGCTGGGTCGGTGACCCGGCCGTGCAAACGTCTGGGGCCTGTCGGCACCCTGCCACAGGGGTCCGGTCGCTGATGCGACCATTGCGGCCCATCGCACGCCGGGACTCGGGGCCCGCCGAGGGGGAACACCGTCCTCCTGGGCGGCCGATCCGAGCTGGCCCCGCGGCCCGGACCCCAGCGGCCCGCCGGGCAAATGCCTGGTTTGCCCTATGGGCAGTCCGGGCCTGACTACAGCCTTCAAACGTGCTAATATAAGTATGTGCAATGGGATGTATCTTCTACTAAACATCCATCAGCAGCGAAACAATTATGTATCTGCTCTGTAAGTTACCATTTCAGATACAAATGATCAGCATTTCATATGATGCATGGCCGATTACAGTGCTCCGTAGCCTTTGTGCCAGAGTTGTCACAATGCAGCTCAAACCATGCTAAAATGACTCGCACTTGTCTTCAGCACATTCTATAATTTATATTACCAGAGCCATAACAAGCATTGATAGCTCCGTAATGAAACGGATCCTTAGATTGGATTAATACAGTGTAAAAATACACTATTGATCCCCAGTGTAAAAATCCCCAATAAACAATTGTGATGGGAATTTAGTCACAGGTTTTACTGTCTGCATAACGGTAAATAAAATCTGTGCTGAAAATGGTGCATTTCCACAAACTTGGGAATAGCAGGTCAAAATACACTGCATATTTTAATTTTCTACTAGGTAACACCCCACTCACTTACATTATACTGTAATCTTCTGCAAAACGTTGCATATCTGTTGCAGAATTTGAAATCTACACCAATGTGCGGGACTCACTATAATAGATGATGACAAACACTGGCATGTAACAGACTATGCTATTCTTCTACTCAGAAGGTAACAGAAACCTGAGAGCACCTTTATAACGATATCAAAGAATGTGTAGGCATCTAAGGTCAGGACCAGCAGTTTTCACAGGAAAGTTTAAATAAGAGCTGCATAGGTAAAAGCTATCAACTTAACCGAATATGTCATTTGGGGAATATGAGTTATGCACTTTTAACCCCTTAATGACCGCCCACCGTCTTATGACGTCGACTGGTGCAGCTTTATTAATAGTAAAAACACACATACAGATAAGCCAAAACTTTATTTAGAACTTCATTCTAACAATTCCGAATTTACAAAAAGAAAACCGTACAAAGACAAAGAAATTTGGAAATGGAAAAACAGTGCTGAACTTTTAGATGAGTGCAGGATTTATTATATAGCCAGAATGGACAAGTTTGTTTCCCTTTAACGCAACTTATCCTAAATGGCTGTGTCCCAAGACATTTTTATTAAACTTTTCAACTTGGAAGGTATAGTGTAGAGTTTCCATATTAAGTCTGTACTATATTATTCACAAATCATTGCATTTCAGGCAGAGTGGGATCCAAAACTGTCTGCAATAAAAATAATAAAATACAAATTAAAATAGAACATAGGAATGAAGTTTTAATGTAGCACACATAAGATGATCTATTAAAATATTTATCAATGAACCAGCATACACCCCTCTCCATATTATATATATATATATATATATATAATATATATAAATATATAAATATATATATATATATATATAAATATATATGACTATGAAGGAGGATAGGGAAGAACAAGAAATAAAAATTAGAAGAATAGCTTTGTCCTAAAGGGGTTGAATGAAAGTGTTCAGGCCAGTCAGCCCCTTTAGATTGGTACCTTCAGTTGTAGAATAACATTTTAGAATTCATTGGTGGAGGTCCTTATACGCCGTGCCTACTAATCGCTATAAAGAAACATGATATAAGGAGAACAATTTGGCTCTTGGTTTAATTAAAACATATAAAAAGGCAACAGATGTACACTGAAAAATCAAAGGCCCGTCTTTACTTTGTCAAAACATGATTTTTTTTTTTATAGCTTTACAACACTTCATCACAATATATGTGTTGATTTTGTAGTGTTGCATGCCTCAGTTGCTGAAAATAACGTTCAGAAAGACAGAGGAAAGATACAACAGAGGTGCATGGTTATGCAATACCCCATAAAAGCGACAGCAGAGAACATACCAGGCTCTTTTAGTGATGAAGCGTCTCCCGCCAGCTCCTCAGCACCATTTCCTTGTCCATTCAAACTCAGTATCTCATCACATAAATTGTTTTTCAGCTCCTCCTTCTCCATCTCAGCCATTAGCTCGGTCTGGGAACAAGAAATGGAAAGCTTAAGCTTTAACAGCAAAAGTCATTTGACTTCATTCTCCCTTTTATGTCCTCAAAAAATACCTTAGGTAATGTTAGTTTAAGAGGCAAATCCTCGACTTTTACAAAGTCATCTTCATCAGATTTCTGACTCAAATTTCCAGATCCAGTTTCCTGCTAGCAAAAAGAACAAAAAACTTCTAAATAACATAATAAAGGAAGATGTTTTAGAGCGGAGACTTGCTTGTGTGAGTATAAATGAACACCAAACCAAATCTAGTTTTAAAAACTACAGAAAAAACACAATGGTAGAGGCCAAGATTTAATCCATAGTCGTACATCACATGGGTTAATGAGACCAAGGCCTGGATCGCGTCTGCATTGTGTTTTCCGTTGTTCTGCTCTGTTTGGGAAACAGAAACTGAAGCAAACTAATGGCGACATGTATGAATACGAATGCATATATATATATATTTTTTTATTTGGTGCGGACAACCCAGTTCTACATAGATATAGAAAAGTGTAGAATACGACAGTATGAAGATTTTTGGCGCATTAGATAGAGCTTAATGCGGCAAACTTTTAACGGGCCGAACTTTGACAAACGCATGAAAGAAGGCAAGGCGCTTCTAAGTGAATCATCACTTCTCATTTTCAGTGCATAATGCGCCTGAATGTATGAAAGTGGTTTTTGTGCAATTAAAAATGGAGTCTAAAGTTCATCACGCCTCGCATGTGTGTTTGGCGCATAATGAAACTTTGGTGCATTAGTAATGCACCAAACATGTATAAAGGCTATAGGTAGGCTGGAAATAAAAGAAAAAAGTCATTAGAATAGCATGTCAGTGAATAGAAACTATGGTACTGATCCTGCTTGGTGGACCACAGGTCCCAGCCAGACCTGTGGTGTGCTGGCTCTTGTTGTATGTAGGATAAAGGGTGAGAGCAGCAAAAATACATTTTAAATTCAATGTAGTAAAAAATAAAAAAAAATAAAAAAAATCTGGTCATCAGTGGGATATTTAATGTAAAATTAGTTTTAGATTCTACAAATTTTAAATACATTTTACAGATTTTTTTATATTTTTGGGATAGTATATATTTATATTATTTTTAAATTTAAATAATTATCAAACTATATAGAAGTTATCAGAAATTACTTTATTATTGTACTTTTGCAAGTAGAGAAATAAGGGGCATTTTTTGCCCTAACAGCAAATCAACACTTTTTAATGCGTCTAATATTTAGGGGTGTGTCGCACCACACGTAATATTAGACACGATATGAATATGGTTCAGCAAAATTAGGCGCATTGCTGCTGGAACAGGCAGACCACATTAAAATGGGTCTGCCTGGAGCTAGATTTGCTGTTAGGGCAAAAAGTGTCCTTTACTTATCAACTTACACCAGTACAATAATAAAAAGTTATTTCTGATAATTATCAAACTATATAAAATTAAAATTACTTAAAAATTTTAAAATGATATATAAAATATAAAAATATTTAATATCCCAAAAATATAAAAAAATCTCCTGTAAAATGTATTTAAAAATAACTCAAACTAATTTTACATTAAATAATCCACTGATTATGATGTTCAGATTTTTACATTTTCACTACATTAAATTTGAAATTTACTTTTGCTGCTCTCACTCTTGATTCTACATACAGCAAGAGCCAGCACATCACAGGTCTTGCTGGGACCTGTGGTTCACCAAGCAAGATCACTACCATAGTTTCTATTCACTGAAATGCTATTCTAAATACTTTTCTTGAATTTCCAGCCTATCTATAGCCTTTACACGTTTGGCGCATTACTAATGCACCAAACACACATGCGAGGTGAATGAACTTTAGACTCCATTTTTAATCGCACAAAAACCACTGTCAAACATTCAGGCGCATCATATACTGAATACAAGATGCAATAATTCACTTCAAAGCACTTTCCTTCATACGTCTCTCAAAGTTTGGTGCATTAAGCTCTATGTAATGCGCCAAAAATCTTCATACTGTCGTATTCTACATTCTTCTATACCTATTTAGAACGGAGTTGTCTGCGCTAAATGAAAATAAATAAATAATACGCATTAAAATTCATATATGGTCGCCCTAAGAGCTTAAAGGTGTTGTCTCACTACAAGGATTGCTTTTTTTGTTAAAGACTTTGCAAAAACAAGTCACTTTGCAATATATGTCCTTTAACAGTGTCCTACCCATTCTGAGATATCCCCACTTGTATGGGCTGCTTCAGCTCCTCAGGTCACTATAGCTACAGACCTGTTTGATCTCTCCTGATAGGCTGCCAGCACTGGTTTCTATAGCTACAGACCTGGCTTCTATTGCAGCCTAGTGGAAGCCAGTAAACATGCCCCTGAATTCAAAGTGAAATCAAGAAAACAGAACGATTCAATGTATTGAGACAACCCCTTTAACCGTTTATGTTAGTACTTAGATACTTGGAAAATGCATGGGCCAGAGCTTTTTCGAGCAAAAAATTGGACAACTCCCATAAGATTCTTTCAATTCATGATTAGATGAAACATAAATGGACTACTTACATATTCATTAACTAATACAGGGGAATCTGTGTCTGGACTTCCAGGGCCTGAGCTTTCTGCTGATGCCAGAGAGGACTTTGCATCGACATCTACAGATGAAGACATATTACCCTCTTTATTCAGTAGTAGTGGAGTGGATACACTGTCTGATAAAATATTTGCTGGTGAACTTTTCTGGTCTTCCTCTAAATTCTGGTCACCTCCTAGAGCGATATAATAATACTATATTTACACCAAGATACTTTTTAATATAACTCACAGGCATGTTTTCCACAGCAGGGCAGATAGGCAAGTGATTGTTTTGAGGCCCTAAGGTAGTTTACATTTCCATGTGATTGTTTCGAGGCCATGACTATTAGGCTATGTTCACACGGCTTATTCACGGCGTAATTATGGGACGTATTTCGCCCCGCAATTACGCTGTGTGCTCCGGAGCGGGGGCCCCATAGACATTCATTATTCACGGCGCGTATATGTCGTGAATAACTGACATGTCACTTATCTCCCCCCGCGGCGTATTGTCCGAACGGGGAGAGGAGACGCAGTACGGCACGAATTACAGGCTGAAATAAGTCCCAAAATAAGCCATGTGAACATTGCCTTAAGGTAGTTTACAATTACCTTAAAAGGACATCAGAAACAGAATACCTAAGCAGCCATCTGCTGTAATCAAGAGTGAATACAAAGAATGTAATAAACTCATACTGCTTTCAATAGGTTACCAGTTTCTTGCTTTAGCATCTCAGCATTTTCACACTTTGAGACTTCCTTTGGACTATTGTTTAAAACCAAAAAAAAAAAAAAAAAAAAAAAAAAAAAAAAAACACTGCTTATTAGATATTAGCTAGCATCATGAAACCACTACCAGCACACACACACACACACACAATATATATATACATATATATACATATATATACATATATATACATACATATACATATATATATACATATACATATACATACACACACACACACACACACACTATATAAAAAGACATATGCAAGTTTTTCTCACTATCTGACATGAATCAGAATAAATATTACCAGATTTAGGATTACCAAAATTATTTATATTTGCCAAATGCCAGAATAGTGAGAGCAAATTTAAGGCATTTGTATTAATTTCTGCAAATTCAAAAGTTTATATGCCTGTAAACTATTTGGGATAGCCCATATGATTATGTCATATCTTTGGAAGCTTCTGATTCTGGTTTATTGGCATCATCTGAGTTAGAGACACACCTGTTGATGTATTTTAATGCACACCAGAAACATACTGCTTCGGTGTGTAACATCATGGGAAAGTCGAAAGAGATCAGC
The DNA here is from genome assembly GCA_025379985.1 of Phyllomedusa bahiana. Taxonomy (NCBI): domain Eukaryota; kingdom Metazoa; phylum Chordata; class Amphibia; order Anura; family Hylidae; genus Phyllomedusa; species Phyllomedusa bahiana. The sequence continues at coordinate 210,728 of JAODAL010000699.1, forward strand.
CAAGATATCAGGAAAAGAATTGTGGCCTTGCACGAGTCTGGATCATCCTTGGTTGCAATTTCAAGATACCTGAAGATGCCTCGTTCATCTGTACAAACAAGATGGGAATGTGCAGCCATCGTTCCGCACAGGTAGGAGACAGGTTCTGTGTCTCAGAGATGAACTTGCTTTGGTTTGACATGTGCATATCAACCCAGGAACAAAAGCAAAAGACCTTCTGAAGATACTGGCAGAAGCTGGTAAGATTGTGTCATTATCCACCGTGAAACAAGTAATGTATCATCTTGGGCGGAAATAGTTTTTCCAAATGGACAATGACCCGAAGCATACTGCTAAACTGGTTTCAAAAGAGTCGATATTTTGGAGTGGCCATCACAAGTCTATTGAAAACATATGGGCAAAACTGAAAAGGCAGGTGCAAACAAGGCAACCTACAAACATGGCACAATTACACCAGTTCTGTCAGGGCCAAAATTTCTCCCAGGTATTGTGAGAAACATGTGGAAGGATATCCAAAATGTTTGACCCAAGTCATCCAGTTTAACCCCTTAACCCACCTTAACGTATGGGTACGTCATGGTGGTGTTAAGGAGTTGTGTAACAGGATTGCAGCGCGATCCTGTTACACAGCCGCGGGGTGTTAGCAGCTAACACCAGACGCATACAGCGTGCGGGGGAGAGGGGACGCTTTGCCACCCGTGCTATTTAACCCTGTAGCCGCGGCAAAGATGGCCACGGCGTCTAAATGAATGAAAAACGGTGCCGCGCACCGTTCTTCACTCCGACTGGGACATCAGCGATGAGATCGCTGTGTCCCTATGGGCTAACATGGGAGCTGGGAGCCTTGTGAAGCTTCCCATCGCTGCCATGTTCTTGTTTGCCCCACTTCCAGCCCCAGGCAGGAAGTGGGGAAAACGCCATCTTGATACAGCCTGATGCATTGCATAGACAATGCATTAGGCTGTATTAACTATCGCGCCCCCTAGTGGTGAAACGCCCTAGGGGAACTCCATGTTAAAGTAAAAATAAAAAAAAGTTTTAAAGTATAAAATAAATTAAATTTTTTAAAAGTTCAAATCACCCCCTTTCGCCATTTTACAAATAAAAAAAATAAAATAAAAAGTTACACATATTTGGTATCACCGCGTCTGGAAAAAGTCCGATTAAAATAGATCATTTATCCCGTACGCTGAACACCGTAGAAGACAAAAAAAATTCCAAACACCAAAATTGCGGTTTTTGGTCATCTCATGTCCTATAAAAATTGGAATGCATGTGACTTTTTTGATCACTTTTATTCCAAACTGTTGGCAATAAAAAGTACACTTCAGCCTGCAAAAAAACGCCGCCTCACTGACATCCGTAAGTGTTGGTACAAAAAAAAAGTATTGGTCGCACAAAACGGCGTTGCGGCGCATATTTCAAATATAGAAAATGTTTGGAATTTTTTTTTCCGCCACCAAAACATAACTGAAACCCTACATGTTTAGTATTGCTGGATGCGTATCAACCTGTAGAACGCAGAAAACACATCGTTTTTACTGAAAATTGAACGCCGCAAAACACCCGCAAACATGGCGCAAGTAAATTTTTTTTTTCTTCACATTTTGCCCCACTTAGAATTTTTTTGCGGTTTCCCAGTATATTATATAGTAATATGAACACCACCACTGGAAAGTATATTTTGTTCTCAAAATAAAAGCCCTCGTATGTCTATGTAGGTGGAAAAATAAAAAAACTTTATGGCTTTTAGAAGGCGAGGAGGAGAAAAATGAGGAGTAATTTTTTTTTCTTTGGAGTTGTTAAAGGGTAAGGGCAATGTGTGTAAACTTGACTTTGTATGTATAGAGAATTTAAGGCACTTTTACTACTTTCTGCATTCTCTGTAAATACATATTCACACACTCATACATACAAAACTTACAGGCTCCCTTTCATGTTCCTCTGTATTTTCATTGTTGGCTTCTAGTGATGTCTGTACATCTACAGGTCCTGCTTCAAACTCATAATTCTCCTCTTCCTCCTCATTTTCATCTTCACCGCTGCCATAATTTGTTAAAGCTTGTGTTTCTGCTTTGGATAAAGCTAATGCATACAGAACATACAAACATATAAGCTTAGATATTAAAATGTACATAGAATAGTAATACACTTATAAGCAACATCAAATCACGAGAAACCTCAGTTTCGAGAGGACACTAGGTCATGCTGTAAAGTAAAAAAATAAATTGTGCTAATATCTTTCTAATGTGGCACAAAATTAAATTGTACCATATAAAGCAGATTACAGGGTTTGACAGTTTATATATAACAGCACAGTTCGATCACCGCTCCGCTTAAACTTCTTGGTCATTTAATGAAAGAGACCTAGAGGTCTTATGTTTTCCAGAAAAAAAGTGACCACTGGATGCAGTATTATAAAATAACATATCTCTAACATTTGTGTCATTCTTGCATAAATAAGCATGGGGCAAAGGAAGGATCCCAGGCACAGGGTCCACTGAATCAAGCAAGTAAATAGTACACTAATGTTTTAGCCACAATAGCCTTTTATCAGCTCAATAAAAAAAAAAAGAAAAGTTCTGTCCCATGTCTTGAATTTTTCACAACATGCTTCCATTTTGGTTCTAACCACAGCAACTGCACTTTCAGTACACATATACCAGTGTCTACCACTTAAGCTCTGGCCCAGTCACTTCAGCTGAATGAGGCAGAGCTCGTGGAGAAAGTCAGTATTTCTCATAAGCTTCAGATAATACCCTCTTAGTGCACTTTACATCAGAAAATCCCCCTCGAACCATATGTGTACACAAGCGCTTAAGTGTTGTGCTTCGTATTTGGTAGGGTCAGCTCAGCCGGATCCAAATTTGCTGGCGATGGCAGGAAAAAAAAGGAAGTGCTTTATTTAATGATCAGACATTTACTTTTACTGTCTGGAAAAAATTGGATTTTTGTACTTACCGTAAAATCCTTTTCTCGTCCAATTCATTGGGGGGACACAGCACCTTGGGTATAGAACCTTGCCCTAGGAGGCGGACACTAGACGGAACAAACGTGTTACGCCCGCCCCGGTGGACTATATCCCTCCTGCTGACGCCAGGCTGATCAGTTGGTACAAAAGCCGTGGCCGAGAGGAGGAACCAAAGAGAACCATAATAAAACTCCGCAGAGCAGCGTCTGCCTCCTACGGACGCTAGGCTGGAAACTGATCAGCCTGGCGTTAGCAGGAGGAATATAGGCCATCGGGGCGGGCCTAACACGTTTGGTCCGCCTAGTGTCCGCCTCCGAAGCAACGGCCTATACCCAAGGTGCTGTGTCCCCTAATGACATTGGCGAGAAAGACTGATGGTTGGTCGCACAATTTTCCCACCACTGTCATCAAAATTTTGATCACTGAAAACAGGCTCTACCCAAATACAAAATGTAAAACTATTAGTGAGCATTAAGTGAAAAAGAAGACAATGAACTCCATACTGATGGAAACGGGCATGTTTTCATCTTCATCCTCTGAAATGTCAGATCTTCCACTGTGAGCTTCAGATACATCAATATTTTTAGGTTGCGTTTTTGACGATATCTCAGTTTCATCTTTGTCCTAAAAAGAAAATAAGACATTACTTTTAAATAGAGCAACAGGAAGCGGCTTTGTTTAAATTATTAGTAAATTGCCTAAAGGGGTACTACAGTTGGGAAAGCCCTAAAAAGTATGACAGCTACCATGTCAATGTGGTGCTATTGCTGGTGGAATCCTTCTGGCCTCATTTTTCAAGCACAAAGTATTACATAGTGACTGCAGAAACAAATGGATAGTTCAGATAATCAACGGATAAACTGGGTCCCCCATAGGGAGAACCAACCTGGCTTATGACCTGGAGGAGGGGGAACCCATTATAATATATCCAGATTACTTTATAAGTCAAAACATTACAACATACACTCACCTAAATGATCAGCAGAGCTTATGTAGTGCTCTGTATGTTACATATTTTAGTACAATTAGATTTTCCTGCATAAACTTGATTGCAAAGTATGTAAAGATTACATTTTCTAAGTACCAAAACTTGTTACAAATAATTCTACTGGCTGCAAAGAGAACTGTGGCTTGAACAGGAGATACCTACTATAAAGGAAGTTCTATCCCAGGTAAAACACTATCTATTTATGGACAGATTAGAGACCGAAGTGAACAGAATATCTCAAACTGAGAAGTTTTTCACAAAATGGACACCCTTTATAAAAGCCTTTCTAGAGAAGGAAGAAATTAGAGAGCTAGTGACCCCCTTTAAACTCACTAGGTGGTATCTGGAGGGAGAGCTGGCTGGTTCTCTGGGGGTTCTCAAAATCTGATTACAGGGGAGCGCTTGGTCATATTACCTGGGGAGAGCTGGAATTAGGCCACTGTTATGAAGAATCAGATATACATAATCGATGTTTACTCCTTTATTCATCACGAATGTTACGTTTCTGGGGGAAATTTTTTTTTTTTTTATTTTATTTCTGACATGTTAATTATTTTGTTGCTATCTTGAAACCTTACTCCCCTCCCCTCTTCCCTCCCATCGGTTGTCCCCTACAGCCGACCTTCGGAGATTGGACAATATACAATCAATCAACAGACAAGGTCAACAGGATACGAATTGACCTGACTATTTGACGTCTGATGGGGTTGTGTTTTTTTTCTTATACGCAAATGTCCTACTGGCCATGATGTGGACGATCCTTTGTTGACACGTACATTTTAACCTGTATTATCGCATTTGCATGCCTGTTTCTACGTGTTTTGAAAATAATAAAAAATATATTACAAAAAAAAGGATTAAATTGTCTAGAAGGTAAATAAACATGCTAGGAGACCGCTCAGATGCCTGCTAAACTGTAAATGCAGCCCGTAAAAATTACTGGTTACATTACAGGCTTTAAATGACCAGAAGCATTAAGGGGAGAAACACACATTTACTTTAAAATGTAAGCAAAACTATATGTTAATTCTGTAAAACAGAGTCAAGCAATGCCAAAGGCTTTTTAGTTACTATTAGTTGAAGCGAGTCATCTATATTTGTAAACCATGTGTAAATACAATCTCTCACAAAAGTGACTGCACCCATTTTTGTAAATATTGTATTATATCTTTTCATGGGACAACACTGAAGGTATGACACTGGTACAATGTAAAGTAGTCGGTGTACAGCTTGTATAAGGGTATGTTCACACAGCATCTTGCGTCCGTGTGAACATCTGCTTTTCTGATGCATGTCTGGGTCCGTCTGAACGGATCCAGACATGCATCTAACAATTAGCAGTGAGTTTATCAATGCCAGCAATGAGAGACATGCAGTGGCATTCACATGAGTGATCGCCGCTGCGCTTTTTCATCGCGTCTGTCGGATGCGATCCAAGAAATGACATGCAATTCTTGGATCATACCTTCAGTGTACGCCACTGCATGTCTCTCATTGCCGGCATTGATAAACTCACTGCTAATTTTTAGATGCGTGTCTTGGTCCATTCAGACGGACCCAGACACGCATCAAAAAAGCGGATGTTCACACGGACACAAGGCGCCGTGTGAACATACCCTAACAGTGTAAATTTAGTGTGCCCTCAAAATAACTTAACACACAGCAATTACAGTCTAAGCTGCTGGCAACAAAAGGGAGTACACCCATAGGTGTAAATGGACAAATTGTGCCCAATTTGTCATTTTCCCTCTACAGTGTCATGTGACTTATTAGTGTTACAAGATCTCTGGTGTGAATGGGGAGCAGGTGCGTTAAATTCGGTGTTACTGGTCTCACACTCTTTCATACTGATCAATGTAAGTTCAATATGGCACCTCATAGCAAAGAGCTGTCTGAGAATCTTAAAAAAATGAATTGCTGCCTACATAAATATGGCCTAAGCTAGAAGATTGGCAACACCCTGAAACGGAGCTGTAGCATAGTGGTCAAGACCATACAGTGGTTAAACAAGACAAGCCTCGCCGTGGATGACCAAATATGATGAGAGCACATGCTAAGCAATATATCCAGAGATAGTCTTTTCAAAATAGATGTATGAGTGCAGCAGGGATTGCTGTGAAGGTTTAAGGGGTGGGGATCAGCCTGTCAATGCTCAGACCATACGCCGCACACTGCATCTAACTGGTCTGCATGGCTGTCGTCCCAGAAGTAAGATGATGCACAAAGCGGCCCACAAACAGGTTTTTTGAAGACAAGCAGACTAAGGGCATGGATTACTGGAAGCATGTCCTGTGGTCTGATGAGACCAAGATAAAGTTATTCGGTTCACATGGTGTCAAGTGTGTTGGGCGGCAACCAGGTGAGGAGTACAAAGATTACTATGTCTTGCCTACAGACAAGCATGGTGGTGGGAGTATAATGGTTTGGGGCTGCATGAGTGCTGCTGGCTGTGGGGAGCTACAGTCCTTTGAGGGAACAATGATTGCCAATATGTCCTGCGACATACTGAAGCAGAGCATGATCCCCTCTCGTTTGGAAACTGGGCTGCAAGGCAGTATTATGTGGGAATGACGAATCCAAACAACTGCAAGACGACCAATGCCTTGCGAAAGAAAATGAGGGTAAAGGTGTTGGACTGGCCAAGCATATCTCCAGACCTAAACCCTATTGAGCATATGTGTTGTATACTCAAACAGAAAGTGGAAAAACGCAAGGTCTCTAACATCCACCACCTCCATGTTGTCGTCATGGAGAAGTAGAAGAGGATTTCAGTGGCAAATCTGTGATGCTCTAGTGAACTCAATAACCAAGAGTGTTAAGGCAGTGCTGGAAAATAATGGTGGCCACACAAAAATTTGACACTTTGGGCACAATTTGTCCATTTTCACTTAGGGGTGTACTCACTTTTGTTACAAGCAGTTTAGACATTAAATTGGTTTATTTTGACAGCACACCAAATTTACATGGTTATAGCTATAAAGCTCTGTCTACACTGCACAGAAAAACGCCCGTTTTTTCAGCGGTTTTTGTTTTCTAAAATGCTGGAAAAACTACTGAAATCAGCTCCCATAGACTTCTATTGTAAAACCGTTCTGCTGTCTACACGTTTTTTTCTGCTCGTTTTTTTTTCTGGTCCTCTTTTGCAACATGTTCTAAAAAACGCCAGAGCAGGGCAGAAAATTTACTACAGGAGTCTATGGAAAGCGCCGGACGTCTTTTGGCTCGTTTTCGCAGCAATTTTTCAATGAAAACCCTCCCAGGAGACCCAAGTCCCACCGATAGTGGGTATTAACCCCTTCACGACCCTGGACGTATGAGTACGTCCCAGGGCCGCTAATGGGATTTGCAGGGGGATCGCTCTGCGACCCCCCGCACAGCTGCCGGGTGTTAGCGGCAAATCGCCGCTAACACCTGGCAGTAACAGCGTCGGCGGGTGGCTCCGCCCGCTGGCGCTGTTTAACCCATCAGACACCGCGGGAAAGATGGCCGCGGCGTCTGAATGAACGCCGATCGGTGCCGCGCGCCGATCGTTATGGTCATCGGCACCTGCGCCGATCCGACGACCGGGCATGGTGGTGGGGAGCCTTGTGAAGGCTCCCGTCACTTACCCTGGCCGGTTTGCCCCACGTCCGTCCGCAGACAGGAAGTGGGGAAACTGCCACCTTTGTACACCCGAATGCACTGCCTCTGCAATGCATTAGGTTGTATTAACAATCGCGCCCCCTTGTGGTCAAGCACCATAGGGGGACTAAATGTTACAGTAAAAAAAAAAAAATAATAAAGTTTTAAAGTACAAAAAAAAGTATTAAAAGTTCAAATCGCCCTCCTTTCCCCATTTTACAAATAAAATCATTAAAATAAAAAAGTTACACATATTTGGTATCGCCGCGTCCCAAAAAGTCCGATCTATAAAAATATAACATCATTTATCCCGTACGGTGAACACCGTAGAAGAAAAAAAAATTCCAAACGCCAAAATTGCGTTTTTTGGTCATTTAATTCACTCAAAAAATGGAATAAAATGGAATAAAAATAATCAAAAAAGTCGGATGCATTCCAAACTACTAGCGATAAAAAGTAAACTTCAGCCCGCAAAAAATGCCCCCTCGCAGACATCCGTAGGTGTTAGTACAAAAAAGTTATTGGTCGCACAAACTGGCGCCGCAAATGTCAAAAATAGAAAATGTTTGGAATTTTTTTACGGCACCAAAACATAACGGAAACCCTACATGTTTGGTATTGCCGGATGCGTAACAAAGTGTAGAATACAGATAACACATTATATTTATCGAAGATTGAATGCCGTAAAAGCAAATCACCCAGAAACATGGCGAAAATACGTTTTTTTCACAATTTGTCCCACTTGGAATTTTTTCGCGGTTTCCCAATATATTCTATAGTATAGTGAATAACACCAATAGAAAGTACATCTTGTCCCGCAAAATAAAAGCCCTCATGTGTCTATGTAGGTGGAAAAATAAAAAAAGTTATGGCTTTCAGAAGGCGAGGAGGGAAAAACGAATGTGTCACAAAAAAAAACAAAAAACGGCGGGTCCTGAAGGGGTTAATAAAGGTTATATCTTATCAAATTTGCATACAAGTGTCTGATGTGTCCTGTTTTGTACCGTTTGTAATAAAATGATCATGCTTTGGTCGCTAACAATTTTTGCGCAATTCATATTTTTTTTTCCCAAAAATACATTTTTTTGGCGTCAGGATCTTTATTTTATGGATTTTGGTGCTAAAATCCTTTTCTTAACATATTTTGGCGCTAGTAAAGTTCTCGCTTCTGATGCCAAAAATACTTTTTTTTTTTTTACGAATTTTGGCACCAGAATCCGTTTATTTACAGCACAAAATGTTAACGCATTTTAGCGCCAAAATCCACAAAAACGGATTCTTGCGCCAAAATCTGTACACTGACTACATTGTATCAGTGTCATATCTTCAGTGTTGTCTCAATATTTACAAAAATGGGTGTACTCACTTTTGAGAGATATTGGATATACACATGTGACTGATGGTTTACAAATATAGGTGACTCGCTTCAGCTAATAGTAACTAAAAAACCTTTGGTATTGCTCGAAGAGATTTTACAGAATCAACACATAGTTATAGTACACATTTTAAAGTCAATTTGTTTCTCCTCCCTTACTGCTGATAAAAACCAAACATCTAAAAGTCCATAGCTCACACAGGAGTGATCATTTAACACAGCGCCAATGTCCAAAAGGGCTAATACCTTGTCTTCATCATCAATCTCTCTGGTTTCATGGCTTTCTTCTCCCACAAATATTTTCTTTGCCTAGAAGAAAATATTGAAATAAAAATTGCAAACTGGGTTTATGGGAGTTAAAAATGTTTTCATGCTTTAGCATTATCTAGCTTTATTAATTTGCTTCCCTAATTTGTTCTGAACGGATTAACTTTCCCCTTTAAAAGGCTGTAAAAAGTCTAATTATGCAGTTGGAACACACGCCACTCTCAAAGGGGTTGTCCAATCTTGTTATTTCAGCATCTCCGGATGGATAATAGCGAGCTGCGATGCCACTGCATTGAAGGGGAAGTTGGCTGCGATTGCGAGTGTACTCCGCTATATTCAGAAATCCCATAGAAGTGAATTATGATAACTGTGCCAGAAACCACTAATATGCAAGCATTTCTACCACTGATGACTGGAATCAGTAACAATCGAGTTAGGATCACTGGGGTTACAGCTATTAAGCCCTTAAATGTTATTAGTGCGAGAATCCCTTTTAGAGCAAGAGACTTATCTATCATTCAGCCACATACTAGCTAATAAATGTAGGATTACCGGGTATCCGACTGACGGGATCCTCACTAATCCTGAGAACAAATGTCCTGAACTGCACATGGGCACCACCGCTCAGTTAAATGGATATGAGACTGATGGAGGTAGCGGAGTACAGGAAAAACTCCAAGTAACCTGACTAGACATCTAACAAAATACATTTCGGGAAAAAAAAAAAATTCTATATATTTTCTGCCACGTTTACATTCTTTTGAAGATTTCGGTGCTGCTCATCCACACAAAATAGGAACCCCTCAATGCTAGAGACACACAAGCTAAAACTACCATGGATAAAAATCATGCAGTGCGCTAAGATACTAAGCAGCCTCAGAGACCAAGTACAATCTGTTCATCCAACTCAGCGGAGCAATAGAAATAGCGCTTTGGCAAGATTGAAGTCCATCGCCCAGAACACACTTTACTGGAACGTGAAAAACATTAAACAGTGCTTCCCAGAAATCAAACTTGTCCACAACCATACTGCCACATTGGTCTATCCCTTAAAGGGGTTGTCTCGCTACAAAGAATAGCTTTCAAATTGTAGGGAACACAAAATAAAGACATTTTCCAAATATATTGCTTTGTTCCTCTGTTTTCCCTAAGGAGATACAAGTGAATTTATGACCTCCCTGGCTATTTCAGGTCCCTCAGTAACTGACCTGTTAACAGTGAGTGACATCATCACACAGGTCACAGCAGTGTCTGTGCTGCTGAGCAGTAGAAAGCTTGATTTATGTAAAATAAACAGAACTGTAATTAGGGATTTTGTTTTGGGGATCAGATAAAGCCTCCTGAGAGCAGTTTGAAAAGCTTCTTAGCTAATCTGATCTAATTAGCAACTGAAAGCAAGGAGCTGTATGCAAATGAGTCAGTCTGAACCAGGAAGTGACAGAGTATTTCATTCATGCATTCTGTGAAACTCTGTAGGGAGACAACTCCTTTAAGGTGTGTTCACATGGAGTTTTGATCCGAAAAACGTATTCAAAAGCGCTGCGTAAAACACATCCAACACGCACCCAAAGTGTGCCCCTGTGTAGCAGAAACGCACCCTATAGTTTTAAATAGGGTGACTTCAGCGTAAAATGGATCAAGAATTGACACGTCAATTCTTTGAACGGATTCGAAAGACGCATCAGAAAGACGCAAGTAAACACGCATCGGCGAGCACATGTCTGAACGCTGATGCGGGTTTTACATTGAAAGCAATGCAAATCCCACTGCACATTGTTAGAAGCGTGTTTGGGTCCGAAACACAGATCCAAACATTCATCTAGAAGACGCTGTGTGAACATACCCTTCGTCTACATCTATTATATTGCAAATCAAGTCATCTGAGCAGGTCTGTGGATTCCATAAACCTAACTTTCTAACAAATAAAATAAGTAGTAACAGATTTACTATTGTTAACAGTAACATTAGTCTGTTTTTTATAAAATAGAGGCCTTTAAGGTGTTTTGCCATGAAGTGAAGTTCCTTACCTCTTATCTGCTCAGGAGTGAATATAAACTAAGCATGCTAAGTCACGGGGGAAAGGAATGGGGGTGACCAGAGCAAGGAAGCAGGGAGCGTCTGCAAAGTTAACTCAAATAATTACATTACAACCAGTGGATTCTCTATACAGCAGACAACTTCTTACACTGGACTTTTCTCCTCAGCCCCTTCCAAGCTCCTTCATGTTCCCTGTCATCAGATAAGAAGTGCAAACACACAAGTGGGGTCAGATCAGCTCCTGTCAGTGTCCTGGTTGTGTCTAATGTAAACTGTCAGGAAACTAAGGGGGGCTGAGCAATGCTGTAGCTCTCAGAGGCTTCACTTTTTGTAATCACATATATTTAGAAAAGTGATTACCCATTTTGGAGGATCCCACGTCAACATTACATCGTGGCAAAACCCCTTTAAATTGACAGATCATATTTATAAAAATATTTGCTGAAATGGTCTTTCCTAAATTCCTGGAAAAGTAAAAAATGCAACAAGATATGTTTAACAACGTTACTAATGTAGATGAATTTTATTTTGAGCCTGGAGTTTGTACAGGTGTGACTACTCTAACTCCACAACTAAATAAAAAAAAAAAAAAAAAAAAAGACTTTATTTACCTAAGCAGCTTTGGTGAATAAAGACTTTTTTTGGGAAGTGCTGCCTATTTATTTAGTATTACTCTGCCTTTTGGTCTGCAAAGGCGTGCACCCATCTCATCTGTCTCCTGTGCAGCTTCACAGCCCGGCGTGTGAATAGGCAGGAGACGTTCCTTATTGAGTAAAAATGTGTTGATAAACCTGAATACTAGCTTCATAGCTTCGGCATAGTATTTGGCAGCTACATAAAACCGCAGCCGATACACTGTCCTTTGTCTAACAACGTCTGTGTTACCTTGGGAAATCACAAAACATGCCCAGGTCTTTTTTTTCCAGCTACCTTGGCTGCTTTAAGCACAAAGTTCTAGAGGTTAAGCGAAATGCACTCAAGCAAACCTTTTCCCTGATAGGCAATACCTGCTCAACATTTCATGCAAATCAACTTCATAGAGGAGTTCATCTTTAAAGGGGTTTTGCCACAAAGTGAGTTCCTTACCTCCTATCTGCTCAGGAGGGAAGATAAAGCATGCTGAGTCACGGGGAGAAGGAGGGGGGATGAGCAGAGTGTGAGGAAGGAGGGAGTGTCTGCAATGTTTACTCAACCAGTGGATTCTCTATACCGCAGACAGCCTCATACACTGCACTCTCTCCCCAGCCCCTTGCAAGCTCCTTCATGTTTCCTGTCATCAGATAAGAAGTGCAAACACACAAACGCAGCCAGATCAGCTCCTGTCGGTGTCCTGGTCCTGTCTAATGTAAACTTTCAGGAAACTAAGGGGGACTGAGCAATGCTGTAGCGGTCACAGGCTTCACTTTATCACATATATTTAGAAAAGTGATTACATACCCATTTTGGAGGATCCCACGTCAACATTACATCGTGGCAAAACCCCTTTAAGTTGTGATGACTCAAATCCTGACTACTATATAAAGGATTGGTTTATATCTCCATCGGAGGTCATGTTTGGAGCCTCCGCTGCAGAGGTGCAACCAGACCTGTTTCAGAGCGGACATCAATGGTGTCCGATGGGCCACAACCTACAATGGGGTCCACTGGGTTGACGTTTCGGTATCAGTCGTTTTAAAGGAGAAAATAGCTTAAAATGCTTCATAATTTTCCCCTCATTTTTGCAACTATAGTTCCGAACGAATGTGAACCAGGAATAAATTATTTTCAATACGAATGTCAAACCTATTAGAAATTATTTTTTTTTTTATCAAAATCAACCATATTTTTCATTCATGTTTAAATGCCACCAAATATTTTCCCAAATATAGGAAATTTTAAGACACTTAAAGAAGTGTCTCTTATGGTAGCAACTCATTGCACAAAGAAAACGCACGCACACATACATCAGTCCCACAAGCTCTAAAATGATTTAATATAACATTTACATTTTAAATGTTATAACAAAAAATGATCAACCTCTTTCGAGAAAGACTGTAAAACATCAGCATCGGATTGTTGTTGGCTTCTGCTTTGCACAGAGTTGCTGGTACTGTCCAGGTCTTGCATCAGCCTGAAAAAGGCTAACTCATTAAACAACACTTCTGAAATTTCAACCAGAAGATCTTCTCCACAGTCCTTCAACTTTTTATTACTAAACTTTGCCAATGAATCCTACAAAACACAAATAAGGATATAATCAATGTGTCAGATGGAACCCTTAATTGGTTGTTTATCTTGTTTTATGGAAATAAAGCTTAATTGAAGTATAACTTGACCCCTTTAGATGGGAGAGGTTGCCGCTCCCAGTGCCGAACGGCGCTGCAAGAGCTCTGTTCTTAGAGTATCCTCCGAGCAAGACACACAACTATGTGTTGCCCTAATAGCGGCCTGTGTTGCACTGACACAGTATATAATGTATTCAGATACTGGAGTAAGCCAATACACCATAAGTGTATATTGATGTTTAAACAAGTATCTTTAAGCGGCAAAAAAGTTAATATAAAAAGTGGTGAAAAATATAAAATAAAAATATTGCTGCAAACATTACATACACAACCCCTCCCCCCCCAAAAAACAAACAAACAAAAAAAAATACTAGATATCCTCACGACTGGAAGAGCCTTTAGAATTTATTTCAGGTTTAGTAAGAGAAGCAAATGATGTAAGAAATAATGGGACGGGAGAAAACTCAGAAACGCTTTCTTTTTTACATTCATTACACAGTAATTTATATGTATCCCAAACTATGCCAATTCAACATATTACAGATTTTCCTGCATAAAACAAGGCTGCCACTGAAAAAGAACTATTTATAACTGCGGAAGCTCAGCAAAGCAAAAAAATAAAATTTAGCTGGACATTAAGGCCTTTTCAGTCCTGGTGTTTAAAGGGTTCATGTTCTACAACTTCGGAACATGCTGCTGCCCATATTTATCAATGAAGTCGCACCTATTTTTAGTTTAAAAAAAAAAAAAAAAAAAAAAAGAAGAAGAAGCATGCAACTCCATGCACAGGAAGTGGCATAAAGTAAGGCAACTTCATAGAAGTGTAAGCCTAGACAGTCTATACATGCGCCAGATTTATCAATGCCATGACAAATGTGGTGCATTTAAGACTATCTAGTCTATGTCTACACAAACTATTAGAGAGTATTGATAAACCTCTTCTATCTTTACCAGCACTGATTGGGGTATGTGAAACCATCAACTACCAACACCCAGCTGCCAAAATAGTAACACATATTTCTAGGAGTAAAAACAGAAGAACCTCCACATAACACCGATCTAAGAAATGATGTTCCACAATGGTTATTTCACAGGGAACATATTTACTAAAATGGACATCTCGGAAGAACCCTATAAGGAAGATAAGTTTCCTATTGGCATTATAGCCATTTATGGGATATTTAACGCAAATGCCATCGATATCTAAAAGATTTGGGAACTGCACCCATCTCCAGAACAGGAGTAGCCTGATCTCATCCCACCTGGTTAGGCAGCCACTGGCAACCTCATATACATGGCAAATGCATAAAGCGGTGACCAGGATAACTGAACTGGTGAATGTGCAATGTTCTGCTGTTTTTGTAAGGCCCATAGAAGTGATTTGTAGTTATAGAAACAGTAGCACAGGGAACGCCACAGTTTCTATTCACTTTATGGAAACTAAGGAATCAGCAGAGTGTAGCGGTTTTCATCATTCTGGCTACTACTGAATTCAATGCCTGCTCAGATCCGACTGATATATCAGCCCCAGTAAGGGTATGTTCACACGACTTATTTGTGGGATGGACTTCAGTGCGGAATTGCTCTGCCAGGAAAAATAAAAATTAAAAGGATACCGGGCTGCAGCGCTGTTGAAAAGTATGCGCCGCAATACGCCGTGTGAACATACCCTTACAGGGGAAATCGGAAAGGCAAAAAAAAAAAAAGTGATGGATAGATGCTACCCAAAGATCTTTTTCTGACCTTATGTGGGGCACAACATGTAAAATAAAATAAAACCCCACATACGCAAAATAAAATTTTATTACAAGTAATATTAACAGCCCAAACCGCAACTTCTAGCCCCACCCCCATGACGATCACGATATATACACATCCGTGATGAAAAAGCGATTCTTACTTATTTTATAGTGCCACTTTTGCGGTTTAAAAAAACCTCAAAAACACTTATGTGTCACATAAAATAAAAGCCTTACAAATCACAGAAAAAAAGCGAAAAAACTAGTAAAATATGAGTGCAAGACACCATTAGGGCGCGTCCACACTGCACAGGACAAATACTGGCCCTCCCCCCTCCCATTGAGGTGTTCATATCCCGTTCGGAACCCGGATGGAAGAATGAACATGCTCAATGTCTTTTGAGCGGATCGCGGACGGAAAAACTGCGCAGTGGGGACTGCTGCACGGGTTTTCCATAGAGCACAATTGTGCTCATTTTCGTCCGTTTTTTCAGGCGGTCTGGAAAACCGCAAACCGGCTGAAAATCCGTGCCGTGGGGACATGCCCTTATAGTGTTAAAACTTGTGTGTACTACTTAAAAGAAAAAAGTGCCTGCTCAGGAAGGGGGGTAAACACATAGCATGCAATTACATACCTGTAGTATGCTGCCTAGCTGTTTGTGAAAGAATTTCACAAATTCTTTGCTTTCATCATTCTGCTGAGTTAGAGTCAGAACCATTCGCCTGATAGAAGTCAGGAGATAAGGAGAGCACACTTCCTCCATATGTTCCTGCAGACACAAAAAGCCGGCTTCAGCAAATGGCAATAAGCATGAGAACTGACACAATGTACCCAGTTGAAATAAGTCTATTCTCACCTGTTGTTTCTCAAAGTTCTCCTGCAGGTGTCTTCAAAAATAAGTGAGGGGGCCGGGTAAAATTATAATGTAAAATGCCGCCTCCCTTTACTTCATCTTTATTGTTACATCTTGCCATTATTCACAAGACAAGCCAATATCAAGCTTTTGAATAAGCCAATAAGCCATGTGCTCATCTCCATGCTGATTGCCACACATAGTGAGCACCTTCTCTGATAAACAGAGACCTAAGAGAAACTGCTATCAATAGCTAGTGAAGGGAGGTGAATATTTTGTATATCTAACTATTTCTCATTGACCGTAGCCTTTTCAGATTTTTTTTAAATATCACATGGGAGGTCTAAGGGTGCTTTGACACAGTGCGTTTTTGATGCGTTTTTTCTGCAGGAAGGCACAGCAATTAATGCTGTACATTGCTGCACAAAAATCACGGTAATTACCGCCCTGTGTGAACAAACAAGGTTCCCTACAGCACCTATAAAATCGGATACTATGTCATCCAATAAGGAGTTTAACATAAGGATTCTGAAGAATATAATTTTCCATATTAATGCCTCACAATCCCTGAAGTAGCGCTTCACTTCGGGAGGCCCAAAACAATCTACTGAAGAGAAAAGACATTTAAAAGGTGCAACTATGGGAGATGCAGAGATTGCAATTTCACCTGAGCCTAGCACGCATTGGCACATAAGCAGTGAACATTAACATATATATCTGATATCTGATGGTGGTTGGGCCTGTGAAGATTTCTTTTTGATCAGAGCCAAAAAGAACGATGCTTAACCATTCAGAAAAAATATTCTGGGATGCAGCCCTACACCAATGAACATTAACATGAGCCTGTCTTTCAAGGTGCGTTTCCATCATTTAACGTGATGGCATATTAACAGAATAAACCTTAGCTCAGAATATACCTCTGGGACAGACCAGCTCTGAAAGTAAGTAGATGTCCCAGAGATATGTTCTAAGCAAAGATTTAGCCTGTAAATATGCCATAACGTTATATGATGGAAGCACACCTTGAAGGAGAGGTAGGAAATGCAGTTGTATAACATCAGCTTAAGGTCATGTTCACATGATGTGTTGGGTTCGTGTGAACATATGCTTTTAGATGCATGTTTGGATCAGTCTGTCGGACCCTAACAAATAGCAAAGTGCTTTACATTGCTTTTAATATGAATCACGCATCAGAGTTCACACGAGTGACCACCGATGCGTTTCACTGCGTCTTTCGGATCTGTTCCAAGAACCGACATGTCAATTCTGGGTCCGAAAGACGCAGCAGGAGCCCTATAATAAACTACAGGGTGCGATCCTGCTGCATCCAACACTCATCCAAACACGCAGCTACATGTTGGATCCGATCGCCGCTTTTTGGATGTGATTTTTGGATCCAAAAACGCTGTGTGAACAACCCCTTAGGGCTATGGCATGATGACTGTGATTTCAGCTATTTCACAATCCCAAAGATGGCACAACATTGAAACAGAAATGAAGTAGAGAATACTTTCAGTTGAATAACTTTATTTTATCAGGCTTAACTCTCTAACATTCTCAGTACAGTGGTCCCTCAAGTCATAATGACCTTAGTACACAACATTTTCAGCATGCTATTTTTTCTACAACTTTCCTTACGGCACCGATCGATTTATGAAGGGAGCCACCTCCCCATGAGAAACAGTTTAGCCCATAGGGCTTAAACCCTTAGCAAGGAAAAACACAAAGAAAGCAAAGGCATCACTTGAAGGGGTAGTCCACCTTATATTGTTTTCATTATAGAATAGGAAATCATACAAGTGTGTAATATACATGTATTAAAAACTATGCTCCTGAACCCTTCATAACAATGCATTCAGCCATTAAAGTGGTTGTGGGAGAAACCCAAAAAAACATAAGAACATATAGTGCAGGAATACTAAGGATAAGCAGTTAGGGCATGTCCCCACAGCACGGGTTTTCGGTAGGTTTTTCAGCCGGTTTGCGGTTTTTCAGACCGCCTGAAAAAACGAAAATGAGCACAATGGTGCTCTATGAAAAACCCGTGCAGCAGTCCCCACTGCACAGGTTCTCCGCCCGGCGGTTTTGCTGCCTACGGTCCGCTCAAAATAAAACTGAGAATGTACATTCTTCTGTCCGGTTTCCGGACGGAATATGAACACCTCAATTGGAGGGCTGTTCTCCGCTCATCGCGGAGAAAAGCCGTACCCTCCGCGGCCGTGGGGACGGCCGCAAAATAGGACAAATACCGGCCGGCAAACCCTCCGGTATTTGTCCTGTGCCGTGGGAACGCAGCCTAACTGTCACAGTCCAGTGTGCGAACCACTTACAGATGCTGTAATATTGTATATTATTGCTTTGTGTGATCTTTCCGATCACTGGACGCAGCTAGTTGCTAGGCACTGTGTGAACACTACATTTCCCACAGCAGCCGCTGAGTTTTCTGTATTTTCATGACTATAAAAATTGTAGATTCACACTGAAGGCATCAATACTATAATTTAAAACACATGTGAATTATATACTTAACAAAAAAGTGTGAAACAACTGAAAAATGTCTTATATTCAGGTTCTTCAAAGTAGCCACCTTCTGCGTTGATTACTGCTTTGCACACTCTTGGCATTCTCTTGATGAGCTTCAAGAGGTAATCACCTGAAATGGTTTTCACTTCACAGGTGTGCCCTATCAGGTTAAATAAATGGGATTTCTTGCCTTATAAATCGGGTTGGGACCATCAGTTGTGTTGTTCAGAAAGTCAGGGGGATACACAGCTGATAGTCCAAACTGAATGGACTGTTAGAATTTTTATTATGGCAAGAAAAAAGCAGCTAAGTAAAGAAAAACAAGTGGCCATCATTACTTTAAGTAATGAACTTTGAAAGTGTCCCCAAGTGCAGTGGCAAAAACTATCAAGCGCTACAAAGAAACTGTCTCACAGGAGGAGCGCCCCAGGAAAGGAAGACCAAGAGTCCCCTCTGCTGCGGAGGATAAGTTCATTCGAGTCACCACCTCAGAAATCGCAGGTTAACCGCAGCTCAGATTAGAGACCAGGTCAATGCCACACACAGTTCTCGCAGCAGACACATCTCTACAACAACTGTTAAGAGGAGACTGTGTGCAGCAAAAGAGCTGCTAGGAAACCACTGCTAAGGACAGGCAAAAAGCAGAAGAGACTTGTTTGGGCTAAAGAACACAATGGACATTAGACCAGTGGAAATCTGTGCTTTGTCTGATGAGTCCAAAATTTGAGATCTTTGGTTCCAACCACCGTGTCTTTGTGCGACGCAGAAAAGGTGAACGAGTGGACTCTACATGCCTGGTTCCCACCGTGAAGCATAGAGGAGGAGGTGTGGGGGGCTTTGCTGGTGACACTGTTGGGGATTTCTTCAAAATTTAAGGAATACTGAACCAGCATGGTTACCACAGCATCTTGCAGCGGCAGCTATTCCATCTGGTTTGCGTTTAGTTGGACCATCATTTATTTTTCAACAGGACAATGACCCCAAACACTCCTCCACACTGTGTAAGGGCTATTTGACCAAGAAGGAGAGTGATGGGGTGCTACGCCAGATGACCTGGCCTCCACAGTCACCAGACCCGAACCCAATCGAGATGGTTTGGGGTGAGCTGGACCGCAGAGTGAAGGCAAAAGGGCCAACAAGTGCTAAGCATCTCTGGGAACTCCTTCAAGACTGTTGGAAGACCATTTCAGGTGACTACCTCTTAAAGCTCATCCAGAGAACGCCAAGAGTGTGCAAAGCAGTAATCAAAGCAAAAGGTGGCTACTTTGAAGAACCTAGAAGACATATTTTCAGTTGTTTCACACTTTTTTGTTAAGTATATAATGCCACATGTGTTAATTCATAGCTTTGATGTCTTTAGTGTGAATCTACAATTTTTATAGTCAAGAAAATACAGAAAACTGTTGGAATAAGGTGTGTCCAAACATTTGGTCTGTATAATATTATATATAGTATATTATATATAATCATATATCTTATCTTACTACACTCAGAGCCGTCTCTCATACCATATATCTGTCAGTTCAGCTCAGTGATGTCAATCAGCCTAACCAGAGAGTAACTCATGGGGTCTGTCCTACTTCCTGTACGACAGGTGTCTGCTGAGGAAGGAGCCTGGTGGCAATTTTGTTCTTCTATAATAATGATGATCCCCCAGACAAAATGAGCAGACTTTTCTAATTAAAGGTATTTAGAATTTTCTTCATTATGACATGTAGTTTATCCATTTAGTTTTCTTCTTTTCCCGGAGAACCCCTTTAATGCACTAGAACAACAGATGTACAGGAGCAGGGTTTTCATACAAGTATATTACACATTTGTATGATTTCCTATGCTACACAATTAAATCATCATCAAGCGGACAACCCCTTTAAACTCAGATCAGTTACATTGTACTAAGGACCTCCACTTTTTGGGCAATGTATTCCTTTAGGTGCTTTCACACAGTGCAGTTATGGCGCAGATTTAACAGCGCTCCAATTAAAGTGCCTTTAATACCAGCATGCCTCTTTCAATTTAAATGACATTTTAGATTTAATAGTTCAGAAAGGTATTTCAAGTAAAGAATCAATTCCTGTGTTTAAAGTCTTGTGGATTACATGCTCACTAATTGATTACTCACTTTCCAAACAGTTTAGATAAGTGAAAGAAGCTTGCTGGTAATAAAGGCAGTTTAATTAGAGGGCAGTTAAAACTGCACCAAAACTGCGCTGTGTGAAAGAACCCTTAGAAAAAAAACATTTCTCAAGCTTAAAATAATTTAATTTAGCTTTCCATATGAACCAATGGGAAAAGGTACAGATGAGAGCTACCCCAGTTACGCTTAGGATAGGTAGTCATGGCCTGTTCTCTTTACCAAAGTAGAGCTCATGATGAGCAATAAGGGGTCTAAGCGCAATATACTGAAAACAGTTCAGCCCCTTTAAGGGGCGGGTCATTTAATTATACCATTATGTATGTATAGCAATACATCTAGAAATAAATTAATTGTGTTACATAGCATAAGCCTGAAAGATCTACATGATATTAAATGAATGTGTGCAAAAAAAAGACCAAAAGTATTTTAGGAGTTATACCTATACAGGCTAACCAGAAAAAAATAGAAGAAAGATTAAAGCTGCAGTTCTGCACCAACATTCACTAGAAAAAAAAGCACCATTCAGCGCACATTAATAAATCTAACACTAACATGTGTTGTGGTGCGTAAGCAGTGGATGAAAAGATGGAAAAGATATAGTAATACATGTAAACTCTAAAACTAATCACAAAGATGTGCGAAGTTATAAAACGGTCTGAAGCATAAACCAGGCAGAGAGGTGCAGGAATAAGCCACTAATCATGTCACATCTAGGATGCTTTCTACAATATCACATATAGAGATAAACGCAGACACATTTATTCAGAGAGGGTAACATAATTAAAGACGAACACAACTGTGGGTGGCTGGCTTTTTGGCTACTTCTAGGGAACTATTTTTGTGAATATTTTTTATTTTACTAAACCTTACTCATGCTGGAAAAGTTCCACTGCAGATTTTTCCTCTTGGCTATTATATATAGTTAAAAAACTGTTGTCGGCACATTGTTTTCTCGACCCTAACTGAGGACCACAGTATGTGAACATGTCCTGATGTAGTTTCTATCAATAATGCAATAGTTCAACTATTTCTTACTGCTGCCTCATTTTTACAAGCTCTCTAGTGTGAAAACTGGGATTTGTCCGTTGTTGCCACCCACTGCGGAATCAGTACAGCCAGCCTCTTGGTGTGCTCCGCAGCCACCATTAAGTAACAATGTCGCCTTTACATGTCGAGTGTGACTTCTGCAGGGTAAAAAATGTTCAATGGAACAAAAATAAAATACACAATTTATAAGAGAAACCTGTCACATAGATTTTGCCCCCCGTTGCTGAGGCCGCAGCTCAGCTTTAGTGACAGGACCTGTGTTGTCCACGCGCTGTCTGTGTCCCCTATTCTGTATGATGATTGCTGTAGGTTCTCTGGAGTATTTAGTGCTTCAATAAAATTTAGTTTTCAGCCTGAAAAGAGATAAACCAGTCATGAAAAGTGTCAGTTTTTTTCCAATCCCAGGCCCACATCACTAATGATATACCTTTTTTACTTTGAATAGATTATGTAAACATGACCTAATAATAGCCAGAGTGGCGGAGTTGGTGTTAGCCTTTTGATGGGCAGGGCCAACACTGACTCAGAATAAGATTTGAAGGGGTGGGTAATTGCTCGCTAAAACTCCAGCGCATTACAGGAATTATGGGGCTCTAGCGCTGGAAACCGCAGGTCTGACACTAGCTTGTGCTGCCCTCAGCAAGGAGGGCATAATCTATGTGACAGGTTCCCTTTAAGTCGCACATCTCGGTTCACAGAAAATTGTTAATTCACTTAATATCTGTAGATGAGCCAGATGCTTATTTTTTGTCCACCACTAGTATAAATTCATTACTTGAAGAAGGTTAAACCCATCTTTAATTATAGTAAACGATTCGGTGTTCTGAATTTTTTTAATTTATGAAATTTGTCTTTCACCAGTACTGAAGCCGGGCAAAAGATATAGTATACATCCTTGGTTATCTAGCAATGCATAAGGGATAATAGTGTGCGGGATTGCCGATCTGACCGTCCTTCACCTTGGAGTAATGACATAGAGGAATGCGAAGCACTTCCGTGATGAAATGGCCTTATCTTATGTTGTTCTGGTCTAGCTGCTGAGTATCGATTCGTGGGCAAGGGACTCCAGATCCATCTTCGTTGCACAATCTGCTGTTGCCTCCCTCGTCCTCAGTGGAACCTTATTAAAATGAAAGGGTTAGAGAAGCTCTTGAAGTGTATTCCTGAGGTTGGGTTCTTGACCCTATTCTCTTTATCTGACTGGCTTAATAGTAGAGAAGAAGTCTTCTCTCAAAACCTGGATGGATAAGTTTTCCCTCACTCATATGTTCAATTTGTTCGGATTATTCAATATTCACTGCGATTATTATTGATTTATTTCTCTTTTTGAGACAGACCGTGATATAACTTCTGATGCAAACGTTTGTTGCTATACACGGATGAATGTAAGTCATACTGAATGTGGCTATTAGGTTATGGATGCAATATTTTGAGAAAAGAAGATTCAGTAATATAGAATTGATAAAAAAGCGATATAAATAAGTCATAGAACGCTATTGGATAGTCTTGTATATGTCTTGGTGTTTTCTTTCTGAAAAGTATATATAAAACTCAAATTGATCTTGCCAAGTCATTCCCAGTCATGGTGTGTTTTCTGAAACTACTTTGATCAAAAGAAAGATGGTTTTAAGCTGCCACGACTTCAACCGGGATCTCAAAATTAGGGCTTCGATTCTTTCTTTACCTTCATATCTGGCCTCTCACTGGCGTCATCCGACCTCCATTATTCAGAGAGAAAAAATACAAAAACCACCCAACATGCCCGTGGCACCCCAGGTTTGTTACGTTTGTTTATTCTGGAAATGTTTTTTTGTGTGCAGAAACATACGTTTTACTTGGTGTACATTGATTTTTAACTCTATATGGGAAGGAAAGGGCATGACTTTACTTTTTAGGGTTTACTTGTCCCGCCCTCTACAGCTGGTCATAAGAACGGGCAGCTTTGCTGGTAGTGGGTGTCTTTTTATTTTTTCTCTCTGATATAATGGATGTCGCGTGACCCAGTGAGAGGACAGATTGACTCGATGAGAAGTAAATGATAGCATAGGATGCCCGATTTTGACAGATCAGTTTGAAAGGCCGTGGGAGTCTTTTATACCATCTTTTTGTACTCATATATGGTCAGAACCGAGAGTCGCCAATGTTGTGGCTTGTACTGATTGATATATGCATAAATGCTTCTTTACGGGGATTTCCACGTAGTCGATAATGCCTTTTCTGAATTATCTAACATCAACCTCATCGTCGAAACAACCTATTTTCACGTCACCATTAAAACTGTGGTGGACAAAGTTAAGAAAAATAAAATTCCCAACAATGAATTCGTTGTGCAACTTCTTCACCACACTTCAAAAACCATGTACACTGATCAGCCATAGCTTTAAAGAATTAAAATTGATATGTTCAAATCCCCTTTGTTTTGCCAATAACACCAGCTCAGATCTATCTGAGACACTGGACTCCACCAAATATTTCACCGAATATACTGACCTAGATGCTCATTCAGATCGAGTTCTGGGGAATTTGGAGGCCAGGGTATAACAACAGTGAAGTGAAACCCCTTACTGTTGCCCCAATCGTTTCTGAAGAATTTTTATGGAAGCAAAGCATATTTTTCTGTTAAGAAAGAAGCCACTGGGGTGTAAGTAGTCTACAACAATGTTTATATAGGTTGTAGGTATGTTTAGTTTTAGATTTAGGTAGATTGTGTCACAGTAACATCAACAAATGCCAGGACCATAGCTGTGCTGAGAAGAACAGTGCCCAGAGCATCAATCTGATTGTTGAATTGCCCTCTTCCTATAGTGCATCCTGGCACTTTCTCTACTTTAGGTAAGCAACCCACAGATACCTGGCCATTTACTTCACATAAAAAAAACACATACGGTCCAAATCGGAAGCTCACATGACCACTTTAGGAGCTTTCAGCGATGGACAGGAACCAGCATGGGTACTCTGAAAGGTCTGCAGCTGTGTAGCCCAATATAGCGTATGCTGTGATGTATTGAGTCCTTTGATCATGATCAACATGGACTTTTTAGCAGTTTGTTTTTCAGTGGTAACAGATCAGATAGGCTAACCTTTACTTCTCACAAGCATCAGAAGTTTCTGGGCACCCCTGACCATGCCTCAAGTTCACCAGGTTCCCTCTACTCAGAAAACACTTTTTGCAGGCACTAATCCCAGCAAACCAGAAACACCCCAAAAGAACTGCAGTCTTGGAGATGATCTGGTCCAGTTCAACCATTACTGTGCTGCCCCAGCTAAGGTTCCCAGCCTGGGACCCATTATTATATTGTATACGTGTTATAACTTTTGCATACCAAGTCTGATGAGTTATGCTGCCACCCTGTGGTCACTGTTTGTATATGGTTATTTAAGCCATTGGTGCAATTCCCATAGGTCTTTGCTTTTCTGTTACTCCTCTTGTTCTGTGAGGTCACATCCTGTCAAAGGATCTCCTCTCTCTATTTTGACATGCTGAACACACAGCTGAAGAGGAGAATTTGATATGATCTCTATATGTCCTCCTCTACATCACACAAGGTTGAAGTCAACGAAATAACACCTGAAGCACATCTATTGCATCAATCCTCATGGCTTTCACATACAATGGTGGAAAAGTGATTTTCATATCAAAGTTATGGTTTAACCAATTGCTTGTACAGAGATTGTGCTAACACTCTTCAGGGACTTCTCTAACATACATCAGCGGCAGAAGAAATGCAATTTGCCCCTTGGCAAAGCCACTCAAATCTTTGGCCTTGCCTGTTTGCCATGCTTCAAACCCATCAACTCTAAGAACTGTATATGTTCACTTTCTTCCTAATTTACCCACTACTCCTTTAGAGGTACAATTGCTACACAACCGTCAATGTTATTCTGTTTTACCTGTGAGTGGTTTAAGGTTATGGCTGATTAGTTTAAACTACAATGTAATATTACATATCAAAACTCAAGTGTCAAAAGCCAATGTTAAGGTGAACTTGTCAGGAGGTTTATGCTACCCCGAAAGCAGGATATGATAGATGGAGAGGAAGATAATCAAAAACTTCTCCCGGCAATAAAAGAAAACGAATGAATTCGGCCACCACTCTGGATTGAGTAAGCAATTTAAAATAGCTATTGCTTTAAATACGGTACAGCACTATAGATATACATCCCTGAAGTTGGCTGCTCAGTGAATAAAAGCATGGTCTCTTATATGAAATACTTAAGTAGAGAAATATTTCACGGCATTCACCAAAAATGTAGTAAACAAACCTTACTTTATTCGGCAACTTGTTTTCCATAGTTTAAGGATAACGGGATAACCCCGAGACCACGTGGTCTCGGTGGATCCCGTATGCCATCAACTATGGAAACAGTTGCAGAATAAAAGTAAGGTTTTTTACTACATTTTTGGTGAAGTGCCGTGAAATTTTTCTCTACTTAAGTATTCTTATAGATGAAGAGGAGCTGAGCTCTGTGATATATAGGGTAATATTATAGAGGGGAGAAGCTGAGCTCTGTGATATATAGTTATATAATAGAGGGAGAGAAGCTGAGCTCTGTGATATATAGGGTTACAGGATAGAGGGAGAGATGCTGAGCTCTGTGATATATAGGGTTATAGGATAGAGGGAGAGCAGAGATGCTGAGCTTGTGTTTTATAGGATTTATGATAGTGGGAGGGGAAAGGACGCAGGAGCTCCGTGATATATGGGGTCATATGATAGAGGAGAGAAGCTGAGGCAGTATAAACCTTGGTTCCATTTAAGTTCACAACAACTGCATGCTACATGCACATTAATAAAACAAACAGCAGTCAGTTGCAATATACACTTATAACAGAGATGAAAAAGGAGTTCAATATATTCAGAAAACTGGGCCCCATAGGCATAAATCGAGATGGGGTGCAAGAGTCAAATATTTTTTATTATACATCTAGTCCTTTTTTATAAGTGAAGCTGTAAGGCACATTTTCTTTATTTTATGGTTCTAGTAACATCACGCCTTGGTATGATCCATTGAATTTAAAACAAATTCCATTTCAATGCCCAATCTTCATTTTTTCTGTCACAAAAGCAAAAGTCATTTCAAAAACTGATTTTTTTTGGTGTTTGTAAACTTTACATTTGTGTGTATTTTACAGAATGATATCTTGCAGTTTTTGTTCAATCCCCCCTATCCTTATGTGCCCCAAACTGGAACCAATAATCACTACGATTCTGCCATTGTATTCTATGCAATTAATGTTTCAGAAGAAATATTATAATGCAGCAATACCAACTTATCTGTACCTTTTTTTTCTAAAACATTTTTAAGCAGCATTTTATTTATTTGATCACTTCTACAATACACGACAAGACTTTGGTACTATAGTGAATTATGCCTTGAGTGTAAAGCGACAGGCAGTCTTGTAAACCCTGGGCCTAATATTCTCACATACACGCAGATATATATCAGGGCTGATTTTGTAAAATGGATCCAGCAACCCAGCTTTTAGCACTGCAGAGTTGCCCAGTATTGTACGATTAACTGCCCAAAACTCACCTGTCCATATTTTATAAAATGTGTTGTAGCTATTAAGCGCTATAAACACAGAACCAATTTTGAATATAAGTGGATTGGGAACAACCACTAGATAAACACCATAGGATTTGACAAAAAAGTTACAATAAATCACAGAAATAAAATTGAATAGTATAAAAAGTCTTTAATGTATTAATTAAAAAAACAAATCCTTTCGCTAATGAACCTTACTAAATAAATCCTACCTAAGCAAGGTAAACGCCCCAAAAAGGGCAGCCCTGCACCGGAACCTCCTAGACAACTCTACAAGAATACACCAAATACCATAGAGGTTGGGTAAGGAAACAAAAGCAAACACTACAGGTGAGCAACAAGCCAGACAAATCTATGTGTACCAAAACCACAATTAATCAGGATAAAATATATTAACAATTTCATAGATTAGAGTAGCCAGAATAGACCCTCCTCCAGTTATCAAGTAGAAGTCACCTCAAAGGATCAATTCTATCAACTTCAACAGATTTCACCTACAGTATCCAAGGCTCATCAGGAAGGATAGACCAAAATAGCTACACTCAATCAAAACTTATGAAATACACAGTAAAAAATACTGGTAGGCATGATAGTTCTATTTTTAACTGTGTATTTCATAATTTCTGATTGTAGCCATTATCGGTCAATCCTTCCTGATGAGCCTCAGATCATGTAGGTGAATTGTGTTGTAGTTTATAGACTAGGTTCTTATAGAGTTGGCTAGGAGGTTCTGGTCCGGGGCTGCCCTTTTCGGGGCGTTAACCTTGCTTAGGTAGAGTTTATTTAGTAGGATTCATTAGGGGAAGTAAATGTTTTGGCTTTTGTTTTTTAAATGAATAGAATAAAGACTTTTCACAGGATTCAATTTTCTTTCTGTGACTTATAGCTATTAACAGCTCCATCTAAGGCAGTAAGCTGGAATCGGAGTTCTCCAATTCTGGCTGTGCAAGTGAGTGCCATTTGTTACAGCTGACAAGCTATACTTTACTATTCCCAAGCCACAAATTTATAGAGCTGGATGTCACAAAGGTTAAAACATCCACAAAATACACTTTTGGTAATACATAACAATGTTCAGGTAAATATCTAGTATTTCAGTTGAATTAAATATTGTGCACCCATGAAGCGCTCCCATGTTCTAATACAGACACTGTAAAAATTCAGCTAGTTGACAGGCCATTAGCTGGAACTAGTGTAAGCAATAAGTTAGTACTGTCCATGTAAGTTTTTTTTTTAACTTGCAATCTTTATCGATAACATTCCATGCGTTACAAATTTACCTTCTAGGTTAGTGGCAGTATTGTTAAGTGTATTGCATGAGTCAGCAGCTAAATTATTTTCACTCTCAAGCTTCATGCGCTCATATTCTCTCATTCTTGCTAATGCTTGATCTAAATGAATCACGGTGTTACCTGTAATAAAATAGACAACACAAGCTGGAAATCGGTATCAAGCCAGGCACAAGACAGGTTATAAAACATACATCAAGTAGACCAATAATGAATACAACGTTACACAGAGAACTTACCAAGATCATCAGTAGCAAATGGCTCAAAATTGGAAGAAGTTGATAAATTGCTTAAGTTATCTCCATCATTTTGTCCACCAGAATTGGCAGCTTCACCATTTGAGGCTTTTGCAAATGTTTCCTAAAAGTAAAACCAATAAAGGAAAATTAAAGGACTGAAAAGTTGTACATTAAGTAATTAGCAATAGCAATGTACGCTTAGAAGTGTATGAAGTCACCTTAAACACCTAATAAATTTGTATGTATGAGGCTTCATGCACACAGTTAAAGAATACATTTGTATTATGGGCACATAGGACTGCTCATACCATACCTTACTGTTGGATTTTATGCACCCAGATTCTGTCACTGATTTAAGTAAAAAGTAAACAGTAAAATGGCATGGAACAGATCAAACTTTTTTAAAGTATCCTTTCTTATATATGCATTACTTTGAGGCGAAAAAATATGGTGCCCCATTAAGACAAGATCCATGGGCCTGAGCCTTTAGGGCATGTCCCCACGGCCTCTATGGACACACAGACCTCTATGGAAAATCCGTGCACCCGGTCCGGCAATGGAACTGTCACTCTTCCCCCCCCGGGCGGCCCCCCCCCTTGAAACATTTCCATGTGAAGGGGGACGGGCTTTTCCCCGCGGAGAAAAGCGGTTCCCCTGCGACCATGTACACGTTTCCAAACCAGAGTAAATACCCGGCAGATAACCTGACCGGTATTTGCTCTGTGCCGTGGGGACATGCCCTTACGGTATCTAGTCAGTAGCACATTTCCAAAGCATCCAAAATCCTGAACATATAATCTCCTTTGCACCGTTGAAGGGGTTTTTCACCATGCTGTTTCATTGAGTTACAAGCATTTTATACTAACTTTGACTCCTCAGGCTGTGGGTGGTTTTATAGCGGATTAGCATATTCAGCTTACAATTGAGATGTTATACAAGTGCAGGAGATATTAACACTCTTTATTAAACACAAAGTACATGGGCTGTGAGAACAAAACAATTGCTTTATTTGTAATCTTGTTAAGAGAGAATTTCTCCAGATTGAGGAAGTGAGCTCTGTCCATCTATGGGGTGATGTCACTCTAAGCTCTCTCCTCTTATCAGATAACAGAGTTCTGGCTGGTAAAACAGATTACCATAGACATCTGAAGTAAAATCTACTGACCGATATATTTAGAAAAGGTCTTCCTTTAACTGTCCCTTTAGGTTAAAAGCAAATCTTTGTAGTGAGAAAATGCCTTTATGGGGAATCTGTCCGGTGACTTACACTACCCTACCCGAGATCAAAACGGGTTCCCATTCAAGTTTTGAAATAATTTCCCTGACTGAGGAGTTGTCAGTCTAACCAGATACTCTCCTAGAATCATACCGGAGGATTTCGACAAAATGTAGGTGGGGGTAAGAACCAGGGCCTGCATCTCTATTCACATTTGCTGTTGGATAGGTTGAATATACACTGCTCAAAAAATAAATGGAACACTAAAATACCACATCCTAAAACTGAAGGAATGAAATATTCCAGTTACAATTCTTTATTCATTACATAATGGCATGCATTGAGAATAAAACACAAAAATGATCAATGAAAATCAAAATTAAAAAATACCATCGAGGTCTGGATTTAGAATGATCCTCAAAATCAAAGTGGAAAATGAAATTTCAGGCCGATCCACTTATTCACTTCAGTGAAAAATGCCTTAGTAGTGTATGTGGCCTCTACGTGCCTGTATGACCTCCCTACACCACCTGTGCATGCTCTGGATGAGGCCTGCAGGACAGCGTTGTTTGGCGCAGATTTGTGCAAAAGCCGCAAACTGTTTTAGGATTTGTCATCGGCCCCGTACTTTCAATGCTAAGCAAATCCGGGCAGAATATACAACATGTTGCATATTCCGCCGGATTTTAAACCCGACGGTAAAAACGGTTTCATTGTTGTCTATGCAGCACAGTGTACCATCGAATATTCGACAGATTTAGTATTTTCAACAGTAAACCTATGCCATGTAGACATAGCCATAAAGGGGTTGTATCGCAATGCTGTTTCACAGAGCCAAAAGCAGCTTCAGATTCATGCATCTTGTTTCTTCCTGGTCAAGCTGTCGGTGGTTCTATAGCAGTGATTAGCATATCAGGCCTGCACTCACAGCTTTTATAATTGCTCTGACATGAGAGCAGGAAATGTTATATGTAGAGCAGAGAGCTTCAGAGCTCAAAGTAAACAAAAGTAATTAGTCTCCATTGTTTGTTAGAGATAACGCACACTGTTCTCAAGCTGACTGCAGTCCACCACTACCTGTGGTGATGTCACTCCTTGCTATCAGATAAGTCTTCATTTACCATTCCCTACATGTTGAAAGCTAATCTTTGTGGTGAGACAACCCCTTTTAAGTGACAATAGAAGTTCTGCTTACCCCACCCACATACAGTGATTGACAGCTTGCCCTGCATTAGGGTGTACACAGGGCATACTGTCAGTCACAGTATTTGAGCAGTGTAAGCAATGGTTTCACTTCCAGTTTATTTTTTTTCCCCTCTGCTTTGCACTCAGAAATCCTGCATTCCAAGACCTATGCCTTTTCTTTTTTCTGTCGACAAAGCAGGATCAGTTATAGTTTATTGTGGCAAGAGTTAAAGTTTTCACTGGTATCATCTTGTGGTACATATGACTTTCTTGACTTCTATGACTTATCCGTTTTTTTGTTTTTTTTTTTTGGGGGGGGGGGGGGGGGGGGGTGATGGGTGACAATCCAAAAACCCCAATTCTGGCTTTTTTTTATGGCAGTCATAGTGCGGGATGAAAAAGGTTATTTTACAGCTCAGGGCCTTAAATGGGTTGTCTCACTACAAGGATTGCTTTTTATGATAGCTACAGACCTGGCTTCTACTGCAGCCTAGTAGGAGCCAGTAAATACACCCCTAAATTCAAAATGAAACCAAGAAAACAGGACTGAGGTAAAATGAATCGATTTAGTGAGACAACCCCTTTAAGGATGCAGTGATCCTCATTAGGTACAGTTTCTACAGATTTCTTCCTCCTGTCCCACACACACCATAAAAAATATTTGTATGGGAAGCTAGTGTTTTTTTTTTAAATCTACAGTAGAAACTCTTAAATGGGTTTTACCACGAGGTAAAATCCGCTGCACTGGCTGCTCGCAACCAGCTGCAAACAGACCATGCATTTGAATGAGGAAGGTGGCGCTTGAGGCCGTCCTCTCTATTCACTTCTATGGGAGCTCCTGAATATAGCCAAGCATGCACACTCTGCTAACTCATGGTAAAACCCCTTTAATAATTTTTTTGGATGATCTATACTGGTAAATATATTGATGGGTTGCCATAAAAAAACAAAAATATCATACATCATCATCTGTCGTAGCCAGGCTTTCACTTGGTGTAAGCTCCGAATTGGATGCCATCCACCCAATGGACTCCACAGGCTTGGTACTACCATCATGTTTCTTGTCTGTAGCTTCTGTAACACGTCTGGTCAAAATATCCTAGAAAAAAAAAAAAAGTTATGTCCGAGATATAACATATCTATAGTTATCAGCACAACGCAAAGATACAGATAGAAATTAAAGAATTACTGCAATATCTAGTACCCGTTTTTTTTATTCAAAACTGAGAATAGCTGTAACTTAGTATCTAAAGCAGGTTTACGAATTTTTTCAGGGAAACCAAGAGGGTGAATGTACACGAAACAAGATTTGCTGTGGAAATTTTCTTCAGCAAACCCACAAGTAAATCCGTACATAAACATCTACAACAGATTGTGCAAATTTTGGTACATATGTTACCTAATGCCATTCAATAGGGTAACATTTTTAGCTAATCAGTGATAGAAATCGACATGCTGCACACCTGAAAATCTGCACTACACATCAATTCCCAAACAGAAAATTTCAACCACTTTGCATGGGAAACCATGCAAAGTGGTGGAAACATGTTGTAGATGTTCTGTGTGCAAATTGGAAATTCGACAGCAAATCTAATTCTGTTAATATATACACATACAGTTAGGTCCACAAATATGTGGACAGAGAAATTTTTCTAATTTTGGTTCTGTACATTACCACAATACATTTTTAACAAAACAAATCAGATGCAATTGAAGTTCAGACAACTTTAATTCAATGGGTTCAACAAAATGATTGCATAAAAATATAAGGAACCAAAGCATTTTTTATTACTGTAGAACCATTTCAACAACTAGGAGGAAAGTATCCCATACCAAACTACTGCAGTTCTTAAAGGGGTTTTGCCATGACGTAAAATTGAAGTGGGAAGTTTGTAAATTAAATAATAAACATTTTCACCATTCATCATTATTAAAAATTCTGCACCGTTTTTGTCTCAGCTGCTCCTTTAGTGATCCATTGTTTACAGCTAGTCTCCAGGGTATATGACCAGGGCTGAGAGCTCCTCAGTCCTGGTCGCACATGCTCAGACATCACCTCTCCTCTCAGGCAGCTACTGAGTGTTCAAACCCCAGGTGCTGTCATTCTACTCCTGTCCTCCATATTCCTTAGTAATTAGTCAAATAGTGCAAATAAAAATAAATAAATCAATCTCAAATCGGGTCTCTGCATTGATAAAGAAAAATAAAATCCACAGGTTTCGTTCCTGCGGGAATTTGAACCGAGGACCCTTGTGCCTGGAGGCAAAAGTTTTACCAGTGAGCTACAATGTAGCTACTTACAGTTTTACACAAAACAGACCTTTCTTTGACTAAAGAGAAGAAAGGCCTGGTGATGTCATCCTGCTGGGTCACATGATATGCAATTCAAAAAAATCACACACGTCCCCTTCTAAGCGCACAGAGCTTAAGAGCTGGATACAGGAGGTATGAAATGAGATTGTGGCAAAACCCCTTTTAAGCCAAAAGAATGTCCAAAGTGCTACAAGCTAGGTGTCTTTAATATAGTGGTCACTCAATAAGTATGTGGATGGGTGGGTGTGTATATATATATATATATATTTATATATATATATATATATATATATATATATTTATATATATATATATATATATATATATATATATATATATATATATATATATATATATATATATACACACACACAAATCTACAGTAATACATTTCACAAAGACACTTAGTAGTGCACAAGGAATATTACCTGTAGAGCAAAAAGAGCTTTCTGTCTTAAATAATCAGTATTCAGAAGCTGCAGTTCATGGAAGAGCTCAATAAGAAAATGTGGTCGGCATTCATTTTGAGAAATCAGTGTAGCAACTTCAGAATAGATGGTATCGCGCAATGCTTCAAACATAGAAAAGTCACTTCCCGCCTCTGCAAAGTAAAATAAACGATTAACTTTAAAACTGCAATTTAAAATAGTTACTTAAAGGGATGTTTCAATTTCATGAAATGAAAGCTCTTCACCAGAAGATAATCACTGTTGGATCAGGTGGACTTTAACCATACCATTCATGAGAATGAAGGAGGTCGCACCACTGTTTTTTAGCATAGCAGCATTCAAGCAGGAAACTGCAGCTAGCCACATTGACTTGAATGGAGCCATGTTGCAGTTAACCTACAAAATGGGTGGACAGGAGGGCTGTTGTGCAGATAAAGGCTGCAGAGAGGTTGCAATTGCTTCATACTCAGGACTGAGCAGAATCCAGATGATCAGACACAACCGACTGACCATATGTAATACATGAACGCAGCGCTCGGCTGTACTCAGAACTCCCAGAGAATAGAAGGGAGAGTCATGCACCAGCACATTCTGAGCAGACCCTTGCAGTGGCCTGTTCCCCAGATAGTTGTGGGTGCCAAAGGTGGCACTTGAACCTATCAGGCTTTTATGGCATTTCCTAGCATCATGCCATCAAAGTTTTTAGTGGGAACAGCTGAATAAGCTCAACGAAAACCTGGGAAAACAGACAAACAAGAAGCGCTTTTGGATAATGGTACTTAAAATATACACTACTTGTGGCTACTGCTACACTCATTAAATTCTCTCAGCAAACAGGAAGTGGAAAGAAAGGCCACAACACATTTCATGTGTTTTAATAGACACTGAAGTTGCTGTCCACATCAAACTGAAAGAAAGTATGAAGAAGCATTGAGATAAGAGCCCTGGCAGTGGTCTATGTAGTGCCCACTGACAGAGCAGCTGACAGACTGGGCTCTCCCTACAATGTTCCTCCCAAATGTCATTTTCAGTTAATATTAGTCACAACCTAAAGTCTCTTATAACTGACATTAAAAGGGGTTGTCTCAGTACAGTCTTTTGCAGGCATCTTCACATTTTCTCTTACAGCTTCAAATCCCTGGGTGGGTCTCTCCTCCCAGTAGGTGCGTCTTTCCTCACTGAAGAGTTTTGACATCATCACAACCCCTCTCTGCTCCCTACCCAGTACTCTTCATTCTGGGACAGCATGTCACAGCTCGACAGACCTGCAACGATCAGTTCTCAAGCCTGGAGAGCTTCCCTCCACAAGCTCCTTGTAACCAGGACACCTGTATTGGTGTAAACAGTTAAACATACAGCCCTCTAATATTACAGAAAGTGAGATCTTGTCATGATGTCTAGCAGATTGTATTATATGGGTGGAGGGTGTGAATCTAGCATTGCCCAGATTTTTCACATCAGGGCAGTCACTGGGAGAGGTAGAATAGTCTTCAGTTTCACTTTGTCTGACACAGCTCAGAGGGGAGTGATCACAGAGTTTGCAGGCAGCCAATTACAGCACAGGGAGCGTGTCCTGCACAAAGGGGGTGTTTCTCGTTCAGGGGGGGTTGAACAAAAATATCAGGCAGCCAATCACAGCAAAAGGGGAATGGCTCGACCCCAGGCTGCAGTTTTAGGTGTAGAACACACAGATTAGCTAATAGCTGCTATACTAAATGATTTAGGTAATACAAACCAATTGATTATTTTTACTGTCCCCATAATTACAGAAAGCGAGAAAATCCCTTTAAGGATAAAGATTACAAGGAAAGGAGTCAACTTGTAAAAGCTATAAATATTTATGCTCAGTTAAAGGGGTTGTCTCACTACATTGATTCATCTTACCTCAGTCTTTTTTTCTTGGTTTCACTTAGAATTCAGGGTCGTGTTTACTGGCTTCCACTAGGCTGCAGTAGAAGCCACATCTGTAGCTACAGCAACCAGTGCTGGCAGCCTATCAGGAGAGATCAAACAGGTCTGTAGCTATAGCAACCTGAGAAGCTGATGCAGCCCATACAAGAGGGGATATCTCGGAATAGGAAGCATACTGTTAATGGACATATATTGCCAAGTGACTTGTTTTTACAAGATCTTTAACATAAAAAAAGCAATCCTTGTAGTGAGACAACCCCTTTAAAATCTTCTCCGTCACTGCTTATCTGTTTCAATTGTCAAGTGTACTTCTATCCCACTGCTTAATAGCAGACACACTGAGTGATGTGGATACAAAACTTTATTAAAAAGTGTCCTAATCTAAAAGGGCAGCAATGTGGTTTTGATTACAAAACAAATAGGTTCAGTGATTCACAACAAAATTCTTTACACTCCTAATATTAATGTGATTGAGCAATTTATGAACCAATAAAGTACCTGAAGAAACATCAGCTTTATTGTCCTTCCTCAGGCGTTCTATGTGATCACAGCTGGGATTTGATACATTGATTTCCTCAGTCTGTGCATGTTTGGTGCTGCTCTCCTTTTTAGCAGTGCTGGAGATGAATGTGCTGTGTAGATCTGTGAAAAATGACACAGCAAAATAAAATAAATAAAAAATAGCATTATAGCAAAATAAATACAAAAAAATGTCAGGGAATTTGTTTTGTGAATAATAAATAATACCATGGCTCTTCATTCCTTTACTTTTCTGATGAAATATTTTCCTTTTCTTCCTGGTCTTTGGAGTTTTGTCCTTGGATGCCAGACTTGCTTGGGCTGATGCTTTTCGGGATTTATATGTTTTAGTCACTGTTGTGGGATCTTGTGGATCAGGCATACTGCTCAGACTCTCCACGGACTCGTCATCATACTGCCTTAACTGCTTGACATCGATTCCAATGGCTGAATGTCCAGGGTCCATAAAGGGAGAGGTTTTGCCTTGGTCTTTAATTTGGTTTTCTAACCGCTGACCTCTGCTATGTTCCCCTTCATCAGCTGCTTTAGGAGAGTTTCTAAGGGAGATTATAATGTAAGTTTAGGTACTGTAGAGAAAACACCAAACTTTTAGAGATGCTGAATATAAGCACCAGGAGACCATAAGAACCAGGAGGCTTGGTCTGGTGGACAGTGGTGCGGCTAGGTCATTGCACTCATGGCTGTGGTTGCTGTAGCAGTGGTCGCCATTTACTGCGTCACCTATTAGTGTAGGGACCTACTTAAAGGGAACCTAGGTTATGCCCCCCTTGCTGAGGACAGCACAAGCTAGTGTCAGACCTGCTGTTTCCAGCACTGTGCCACTTATCCTGTAAGGTGCTGTAGGTTTAGAGCAATTAGTGCTCAAATCTTATTCATGAGCAAATGTTAGCCCCTCCCACCAAAAGCTAGCCCTGCCCACCTGGCAGTTATTCACGTTTCTACCTATTCAAAGTAATAGGTTAATCAGTTGAGGTGGGCGGGGTATGAAAAAAACGGACTCTTTTCTGGCTGAAAACTGCAGATTTGAGCACTAAATACACGAAAACTACAGCATCTTACAGAATAAGGGACACAGCGCTGGAAACAGCAGGTCTGTCACTAGCTCGTGCTGTTCTCAGCAAGGAGGGATAACCTATGTGACAGTTTCCCTTTAAAAGAGGTCCCCATGGAGTGACAAGTGGTATTATAGTTTAATCAATGTGTACACTCAAGCATCTCAAGTTAATTTTTATACATTTTGCAATAGACGTAGATGTGCGGACCATGTCTTTTTTACAACTTAGGCAGAGAAACAGATTTGGTCACCTACACCATAATAAGATCATTTACAGTACAAGACATAAAAGATCAAGTTTTTTTTTTAAACCCATCCACATTCAGCATGTTTTCATTATCAACCAAAATTTTCCTGCTCAGAATTTATAAGCCTGCAGCATGCTCATGGTTTTACCCATTGCATACTGTGAAATCCACATTAAGATTCACACAACACATAATAATACAGCCTAGGAAACCTCATCCACTTCTGAAATAAACATTTATACTACTATCTATATAGCATGCTCTGTATAACACCAGCAGGTGACTGTGTAAACGTGCACTCCTGCAGCCTAGTTACTAAGCAGTGCATGGAATAGTGTAGTCTGTTATGCTATTTTAAACCTTTTCCGGCAGTATACATTAGATGAAAAGGCAAAAAGGACATGCTAAACATACATCAGAAAAGTGAGGTTAACATAGCCCACTCTTATTTACAGTGTGTCTATATTAGATCGACAAAAGAGCCCCTCCTATGGTAAAAAGAGTCTATTACCCCCAAAAAATAACATACACAAAACAGTTTCAAAATTAAGTTCATCACCTGCTATTTATGGAATGGAAAAAAGCAGTACCTTTGCTTATCTGCTGCATTGGACGAATTACTTTCAAAAGGCTTGGGGAAAGCCATATATTCCGTTTTCCCAGAAATGTTTGGATCATGAGGCTGCAGAAGTACATCAGGCTGAGAGGCAGAATTATGAGTGAAGCCTCCAAACCCAGGTGGAAAGACTGGATTAAAATTCCCACCTATGTCACATTCAGATTGGGCATAGCAAATGCTATTGAAATTAGAAGCAAAAAAAAAAAAAAATCATCATAAAATACAATTGAAAGTAATCACAGAGGAAAATAGCACATTATAGCTTAGTGAACAACAGAACTAGCAAGATCACTTCAAAATACCTGGTGTTAGGTTAGGGAAATTTCCAAATGAAGGCAAGTTAAACACACTCAAAGGTTGAGGAAGGAAACTGAAGTTGTTAAATATATTAGGGGAGGAAGGAGGTGGTGCGCTGCTGCCTCTTTCTTGTCTTTGTTGGCTGCTTGGTTGAAAATGTTCCTGCTGTTGACACATATCATTCAGCATCTGTTTCAGCCTGCAATTACACATAAGCCATATATTAGTACAAGTGAAATAAAGCCAACAGCACTCTGTGAATTTTTATTATTATTATTATTATTATTATTTATTTTAAAGCGCCATTGATTCCAGGGCGCTGTACATTCAAGGGGGTTACATACATTACATAAGTCAAACGAGTACAGTGATAAGGGATAATGACAATTGGCACGACAGAGGGAGAGAGGACCCTACCCGCGAGGGCTTACAATCTACAAGGAGGGGGAAAGAGACAGGAGGTGAGGGGCAGACATGTCTGTGGAGGAAGTAGTGACAAGTTTAGTGAAGGTTATAGGCAAGCCTGAAGAAATGGGTTTTCAGGTTGCTTTTGAAGCTTTTGAAAGTGGAGGAGAGTCTGATGTGTTGGGGCAGTGAGTTCCAGAGTGTGGGTGAAGCACGGGAGAAGTCTTGGAGACGGTTGTGTGAGGAGCTGATAAGGGGAGAGCAGAGGAGAAGGTCCTGTGAGGAGCGGAGAGTGCGTGGGGGGAGATATTTGGAAATTAGGGCAGAGATGTATGGAGGGGAGAGGTCATGGAGAGCCTTGTAGGTCATGGTTAGTAGCTTGAAATGAATGTGGATACAAACAGATACATACCTAAATTTCATAAGAATATACCTTTAAATGGATGTCCTGGGAGTTCGAAAAGCGTGCTGGTTTATTGAGTAGGATAGATAAAAAAAACAAACAAACAAAAAAAAAAAAAAAAAAAAAAACCTCCTGGACCCTCCTGTTCAGTTCCAGCAGCCGCCCGTTCTTATCGGCTTTAGTTGTCAACGTTCATATCACAGGTACAGCCATTCACGGGGTCACAACGTCACATGCACGTGACGGCCTGTGATTGTACATTCATCGTTCACATGACAGATGCGGACACAGTTTTAGTTCAGATAAACGGGGCAGCCGCTGGGACACAACGGGAGTGTCCAGGGGGCGAGTGCGATTCTTTTCTTCTATTATTTTTTTTTTTTTTTTTTTTTTAACTCCTTAACGACCGCGCACTGTCTTTTGACGGCGGCCAGTGCGGGTCGTTCGTCTGCAGCGACGTCTTTTGGCGTCACTGCAGACATCAGAGTTTGCGGCGCCCGGCGCCGCGATTGCACTGGGATCGGGGCTGTACTACACAGCCCCGATCCCAGAGCATGTCCTGCGAGCACCGGAGTGTGGAGGAAACCTCCGCAACCCGGTGCTTTAACCCTTTGATTGCGGCGGTGCGTTACCGCAGCGCAATCAAAGGGTTCCCCTGCTCTGTCGGGTGATCAGAACACCCGGTGACCAGACAGAGCTCGGGGAACGGCTGCACAGTCAGCCTTGGGGACCTAGAGTGGCCCCAGAGCTGTCTGTGTATGAAGCCAGTGACCTGGACACACTGTGTGCTGTCCAGATCACTGCCTGTGTCAAAGTGACACAGATTAGAATGTATTAGCATATATGAATATGCTAATACATTACTAAGTGTAAAATAAATTTTTTAAAAAATGTAAAACCGTTCTCCCTTCATGGGAGTAAAAAAAAAAAAAAAAAAATTGTGCATAAATTACACACAAAAAAACCCTACACATATGGTATCCACACGACCGTAATAACCTGTAGAATTAATCTAACAAGTTATTAAGTGTGAAATGTGAATGGGGTAAAAAAAAAATAATAAAAAAAAAATACTGCAATTATTTATAAGTGAACTTAAACTATTCCCCCATAAAGTACAACTTGTCTCGAATAAAACGAGGCCTCGTCCAACTGCGTCA
This sequence comes from Phyllomedusa bahiana, assembly GCA_025379985.1. Lineage (NCBI taxonomy): Eukaryota > Metazoa > Chordata > Amphibia > Anura > Hylidae > Phyllomedusa > Phyllomedusa bahiana. The sequence goes on from JAODAL010000699.1 coordinate 251,426, forward strand.
CTGAAAAAATAAAAAAGTTACAACTGTTGAAAGGTAAGGAGGCAAAAACTAAAAAAATGTTCTGGTCATTAACTACTTTTCAGGTGTTCGACTTAAGGGGTTAATCATGTCCTGACAGACAAACGAGCTTTTGAACTCCTGGAACTCCCTTTTAAATATAATAATGCAGTTATTATAGTCAGTTCATTATACAAACAATTATTGTAATAACCACATAAGGTGGAAGCCTAAATTATCTGGCGTTTAAACACCTATGAATAAAACAGCATAATGGATACATACCTGAGAACATTGTTTTGTTGCCAGTTAAGCTGAGTATAACACTGATTGAGCTGGTGCATTATAAGGTGGACTTGAGGTGTTCCCATGCTATTTGGCATTACACTGTATGGATTTGTGAATAAGCTTTGCAACATGTAGGAAAGCGACTACAAAGACAAAACCAAAATGACTATCACACAACGTTTTTGAGAAATCAATTCTAGGAAACTAATCTAAGCGTTTGCTGTAAAGAATGACACTGCTGTGTGAAGTCATTTAAGTAGTAAGGATCGCCACAGTTACAATACCACCAATTTTATCATCTTATTACTAAAATCATGACACTGACTTTGGTCATTACGATATACATCACAGATAAATAGGGAAAATCCACAACACATGTGCAACATAGGTCGATTTGTTGTGGATTAATGGAGGATTTGTTAAAATCTCATCCACTCTGCCACAACTGTATTCCACAGCACATTTTCCATACATAAATCCAGATAGTAGATCTAGAGCAAAGCGAATAAATGTGAACTTACTCTAACAAAACAATTTAAAACACGTGAATTAATGTTTTCTTCTTCCACTGTATTTTAACCCCTTAGCAGTCCAACACAGATACTATCATGATGGAGGTATTAAAGGGGTGGTCTCCCCACAAGGATTGATTTTTATGTTAAAGATCTTACAAAAAAAAAAAAAAAACCCAAGTCACTGTGCAATGTGTGTCCATTAACCGCGTCCTACCTTTCCTTAGATATCCCGTCTTATATGGGCTGCATCCGATTTTCAGGTCACTATAGCTACAGACCTGTTCAATCTCTCCTGATAGGAGGCCGACGATGGTCACTATGGCTACAGACCTGGTGTCCTCAGTAGCTTGTCACTGCAGGCTAGTAGCAGCCAGTAAACACAATTTAAAAATGAAACCGAGAAAACAGGTCTGCAGTAAGATGAATTGATGTAGTGAGACAACCCCTTTAAGGAAGTATGGAGCAGGCTCATATGTCAAGCTGGTTTCATACCCAGGAACCTGTCCGAAGCGTCTAAATGATTAGACTGTGGAGCCGTAGCCTGTTGCGTGCCGCCATTGGGTTGTTGTGGCAGCCGGAGGCCTAATAAAGGCCTCTATGAACGCCATAAATGTATTCCTATTACAAGCTGTCATGGATGTAACAGGAGATGAATCAAAACCCTACATACTCAAGTACACCTGTCATGTAGAACATAGTAGAAGCAATCACATGTTTCAAGTCCCTTAGGGGTCAAAAAGTTAATGTAAAAAAAGCCCAAAATAATACTTAAAAAACCTTACTTTTTTTTTACCAATTTACCATATGAAAAAAAACCAAACAAACCATAATTGGTATCACTGTGCCTGTATCAGTCCTAACACACAGTTATGTTTTTTTTTATCTTGCACAGTGAACACAAAAATACCCAGCACCAGAACTACTTTTTTTTTGGTTCAGCCCAACTTCCCCCCCCCAAAAAAACAAAACACTGATCAAAAAGTTGCGTACATTCCAAACTGGTACCAATCTAAACTAGATCTTGCTCCGCGAAAAGAGAACCTTCACACAGAACAAAGGAAAATAACAGTGATTGGTCTCAGAAAATGGTGATACAAAGCAAACATTTTTTACGTTTACATTTTTAACAAATAGTAAAACATAATGGAGACCGTATCAATTTGCCAACATCGGAATCGTACCCACCAGCAGCCCAAAAAAAAAAAAAAAAAAAAAAAAAGGCATTTGTTTGTATTGGGGGTGGGGGAGAAGACCAAAAAGAAAAATCTGAAAACAGCTGCATCATTAAGGGGTAACAAGCCTGTCATCCTTGCACATATCTTAAAGGGAACCTGTCACACAGGTTATGCTCCCCTTGCTGAAGACAGCACGGGGTACTGACAGACATGCCGTTTCCAGCGCTGTGTCCCTTATTCTGTAAGTTGCTGCAGTTTTAGAGCATTTACCCCTCAAATCTTATTCATGAGCAGGTGTTAGCCCCGCCCACCAAAGGCTAGCCCCGCCCACTGACAGTTATTCTGTTTCTACCTATTCGAAGTAATAGGTTTATCAGTTGAGGTGGGCGGGGCTCGCCTCCGGTGAACGGGTTATCAAAAAAACTGACTCCTTGAATGACTCTTCTGGCTGAAAACTGCAGATCTAATCATTAAATACACGAAAACGACAGCATCTTACAGAATAAGGGACACAGCACTGGAAACAGCAGGTCTGACACTATCTTGTGCTGCCCTCAGCAAGAGGGGCATAACCTATGTGACAGGTTCGCTTTAACCCACTGGGTTTAGAACACAAACATATGGGCAAAACATAAGGTACAGTACCTGCTGGTCTCGCATCAAAGTCTGGCAGATGTTTGTGCTGTACTCGAGCTGTTTTTTCAGCTGGTTGATCTGTTCCTGCCAATGTTCTTTCTCTTCCACTTGGGAAAGTTCAGACACCCACTGAACATTTTCTTGCCGCCTCATGCTAATATTCTGCTGTTGTCTTGTCTTTGGAGAAGGACGGTAATTGCCATCAACTGAATATGAACGTTGGTTCTTCAACCTGGAAGTAATGAGGTGCATAATTAAAGTATTACCATATTACTTAGTATGATCTTTAATGTTCCAAAATTAACAAAAAACTTTGCACTTTGTTAATTAAAAAAAAAAAAAAAATCTCCCCCAGTTGTGTGTTCACAGCTCTAATGCAGATACATAAGCCTCCCTGGTTACAGATTTCAACCAAACACTCTGAACTTGCAGCCTTAGTATCCTATATATGTCCCTACTGTTTGCTAATCTATATCCAGTGTCTGTGGATCTGTTGGCATAATAATGAGAACAATGGCTGCACATACAAACTATTTAATAGAGAGTTACTATACTTCTAAAAGCGTTCTTTAAGAAGAAACATGTCTGTGGAAATATATCTACTAACCCATGTTTATTGGTCTTCCCACTAATAGCACTCGGATTTATGCTGCTGGAGTGATATTGGGCATTTTCACGGAATGTATTTTCTTGCTCTTCCTCCTCCTCTTCTTCTTCTGCCTGGTTTACATCTGAAATGCAGGCATCCTCTTCATCATCGTCTTCATCATCAAGGGCACATTGTGTAGATCCACCCCAAGTTGCCATTGTTCTAATTAAAGAAACAAAACAAAGTCAGAACCTTCTTCTATCTAATGTTCTCTTCCTGATCAAAATTGTCCCTTCAAATCATTTTTGTTAGCCAGGCCTTTTTTTTCACAATGTTCCTCTATCTGCACAGGTAAATTGTCCCTTGATCCCAAATCATTTTGTTTACCAGGCCTTTTTACAATTCTGCACAGGGTTTTTCCACGTTTGTTGTTGATTATTAAGGGGTTTTTCACATCAAGATAATGCTTTCAACATCAAGGGACAGGCAATTGAAGACTTGGACATTGGTCTTTGATTTTACTTTAGTCTTGAGATGAGAGATTTTGTGCGCTCTGAGTGCACACAGGTTTCTATGCCATCTGATGAGAACATAACCATGGATGGACAGAGCTCCCTCCCTCACTCTGGAGCAAACTACTTTCCTCTAACAAGATTGGCTTTTGTTTACAGATATGCAATTGTTCTCACAGCACATGTACCTTTTGTTTACTGAAATTTAGCTGTCCAGCACTTGTTAGCGTCATGGCTCAGCCAGTGACAGAGGCTAGATATTCTCATCAATGCTACAGAACCACCCAGAGCCTGACTAGATCAGAGTGAGTGTAAAACTGCTTGTGACTTGGTGAAACAGTTTTGTGAAAAAACCTCTTTAAATTTCTACAACTTCAAGACCTACAAGGATTACTTGATGAATGGCCTGAGAAACATTGCACTTCAACAATGAGTACAGCTTTCAGTCAATATTCACTGGAACACTCCTTCAATTTTTATTAACTGTGAGGAAGAAAAATAGATTACTCAGAAAAACTCGCAAATAAACAAATCTGATATACAAACCCCTAGCAGGTTGTGTTTCTCTTCAGATGTTGGAGAGGTTCCAATCTAGAAACCCAATGCTTGGCCACCAAACTCTCCATTGCCAAAATAAAGCAATGGGGATGAAGCAAAATGTGCTGCCGTCTTCCATACAAACTCCACAGCCACTTCGTACAACACATACAGGTAAATTACTCACTTTTCAGTTCTACTTTGATGCTGAAAACTGTGTGTCACGGATTCATCACTTCTCAAGGAGCCAGCAGAATTAGTTTCCGTGATGCCTTGTCTTCTCTGGTGCTCAGCCATCAAGGACTCAAGCTGTTTTCTTCTTTGCCGCAAATCTTCTCTTAAAATTTGGTGTCTGCGTATCTCCGACCAAACCTGAGTATTATACAGATTTAATTTGGATAGGAAGTGCAAGTTGTATTTTTGGTAACACCGTTTTAATCAATCACTATGTAATGTACTGGAAAGCCCCAAGAAATTACTTTAGGATACATGCAACTTTTTGTTCACTTGTTATTAAAATCTTTTACAGAGGTGAAATAACCAAAACTAAGGCTATGTTCACGCGGCATAATTGCGGGGCGCAAGTACGCCCCGCAATTACGTCGGGACTTCGGGAGCTCGCGCCGACTCCCGGGGGGAGGGGGGGCCGGCAGCCCCATAGACATTCATTACTAGCGGCGCGTATTCGCCGCTAGTAATGGACATGTCACTTATCTCCCTGCGCGGCGTATTGCGCGAGCGGGGAGAGGAGCCGCAATCTATAGTTCTCTATGAGAACTGTGGATTACCGTAAATGACCAAGACGTATCTTGCCCCGTATTTAGCGCAGAAATACGGGCCGAAATACGTCCCAGATTAAGCCGTGTGAACATGGCCTAACAAGTAATTTTCACACTGTACACTGAAATATTTATTCTCATGTGATTGGTTGCTAGTACCATACACCAGAGAGCTTATGTACTGCAATATACAGCGATTTCAATATGACAGTGTGTAATAGGAGTACAATCACTGCAAATGAGGGGGGACCTTCATTCGGGTACGGCTACACGGCACTGAATAAAAACCCAAAAAGGCTCATGCTCCATTCACTTACAATGGAGCACAAGCCTCTCCAGAGGAGTGAAATGAAGAGCGGGGACATGAAGAAAAATGTGGATATGAAGAACGGATTGCTTGGGAGCTTTGGAGTGTCATTGGTGGGACACCACTAGGTAGGTGTCTTTTTTCCTTTTATTTGTTCACCTTGTCCCCAATTTCATAGAATTTTCTTTTCATGGACAACCCCCTTTTTTTTTTTAAATCAGATAATTTTTATTAAACAATTAATGCAGATACAGAATAGAACGTCTCTTACCATTATTTTTTACATCAGGATACATACATATACAATCATTTTGCTTTTTAGATAAAAAACACTAGGAGTATATGAATATGTCCATACCATATATCTTGATAAGTGCTTTCAGCAGTATTAGCATACAACCATAAACAAACCCCAACCATCCTACCCATACCCACCAAACCAAGAGCAGTACCCATGATTTTTTTTTAGCAACTTTTAATCAAGGACAGAAGTCACTTTGCCAAGAGTGTCTACTCCTTTTGTTCAACTAACAGTAATAGGAATGGACAATACTCCCATTCCTTGCGCCAATCCTGAATTATGTAGCAGTAAGGAACGAGAAGGCAAACCTGGGGAATTGAGCCAAGGGCTCCATATACCTTCATATTTTCTCAGAGCATTTCTTTTTAAGTATACGCCCCTCTCCAATCTGATGACATTGCTTAATTTGTTTACGTATTCGGTTATGGTTGGTGGAGAAGACTGAATCCATCTAAAGGCAATTAACTTTCTGGCCATATATAACAGTCGGGAAATGCTAATTCTTTGTTCCACATCAAATACTAGATGTTCTAAATAGCCAAGTACACAGTGCAGTGGGTCTAGAGGGATATCAATTTTATGAACGTTGCTAATTAACTGGATAACCTCTTTCCAGAAGTTGCCCAATTCCCTGCACTCCCATATCATGTGCAAAAGCTGGGCCTTTTCACATCGTGGGCAACTGGAGTCTGACCTAATACCCCATTTGAATAGCTGGAAAGGAGTTTTATAAGCTCTGTGCAACAACATAAGCTGTGAATATCTTTTTGCCTTACTTAATGACACCAATCTCGCAAGGCTCAAAACACTATCCCATTGTTCTGTACTAATGGGGCCAACGTCCGTCTCCCATTTCCCTTTAATCGGAAGCTGTTGATTATAAATATACTCCTCCGCCAAGTAACTATATGCTTTCGAAATTAATCCCTTCGTGGACTGTGCTCCACAAACTAAATTTATTAGGGGAGCAGATTTAATGGACAGATCCACTTGTGAAGCTTGACTCCGAACTGCATGCCTCAACTGCAAATATTGGTAAAAGACTTGGCGCGGTAGGTCAAACTTTTACTGCAGCTGAGTAAAACTCAACATTTCTGAACCATCTAAAATTTGGGATAATAAGACAATACCAACTGCATTCCATCTCTTAAAGTCAGTCAATTTGCAAATTTTTGGAAGCTTGCGATTAAACCATAGCGGGGTATATTTGGTAAATGAGGTATACCCCAAAAGATCCTTGCCTCAATCCCACACCTTATACATTAATTTCAGAGTAGGAGGACCTGAAGAATTCAGTTCCGCTTTCTCAGCATCCAACTCAAATGCAGCCATGAGCTTCTAGTTGCTAGCAACTTGCCTACTGGACCCATCCTTTCCCTAGCATCCCACCCTGCAAAATGCTGCCATTGTGAGGCTATAAAGTAGAGCCAAGTGTTTGGGATAGCAAGTCCTCCTCTATCCTTTTCTCTTTGCAAATAATTTAATCCAATCCTGGCATGCCCCTTTTTCCAAAGTAACTCTCTGAAGAGTCGGTGTATTTTATTAAAGATATTTAAAGGGACCCAAATTGGGGAGTTATGCAAAATGTAGAGAATCTGTGGCATAGCAATCATTTTAATTAGATTTCCTCTACCTATAACTGATAAAGGCAGCTTACACCATGCATTTATCCATGGACAACCCCTTTATGATGCAAGCAACTTTCATATTTAAAAAAGACAAAATGTATTTTGGAACATAGCTAGAGTATTATTGAGCCGTGGTTTAGTACAGACTATATACACGAGTTTATACATGTGGAGCAAATTTGTTGCAGAAATCTAACTGTCCCAATTATCTGATTGGGGACTGTATAAAAAAAAAAAAAAAAACTCAGACAACGTAATTTATTTTCAATAGCAAAAATTTCTAAAACACATCTGGTTCATGTAAATATACCTTTACACCCATTGAAAAGAGTTCACAAAAAGTTAATAGAAAGTTAGGAAGATAGTTAAAAGATTGAGGATTAGGTTTGTCTTGCCTATTTCTCTCTTTCTTTTTTTTTTTTTTTTTTTAAAGTGACATGCAGCCATACTGGTTTTCTCCTTTGAATTCGCTTCTCAGGTACTAATGGTAAACCGGTCAATTTGTTATTGATTTGTTTTGAGAAATTAATGGTGAATCTTTTACTTACCTATTGATTGACCACATTAACAAAATGGAAGTTTATGGTTATTTAGTTGCTCAGAAGCTAATTGACAAGTGGCATCTAATATAGCAGTACTTTTTCAGTAATGTCTGCCACAACAATGCCAATATCACGAAGTAAAACTTGCCCAACTTGTTAAAAACACTGAATTTCGAAGTTAAGGTCAAATTGTCTGTTCTGAGTGTTTGATACTGCTCACATTCCTAGTTTATGGCCTAGTCAGCACCTTTTCAGACTTTAGAACAGGGGTGTCAAACTGCGGCCCTCCAGCTGTTGGGAAACTTCAACTCCCATCATGCCCACTGTTATAGATTATATAAATTCATGATGGGAGTTGTAGTTTCCCAACAGCTGGAGGGCCGCAGTTTGACACCTGTGCTTTAGAACTTTAAACCCCTCTGTAAATTAAAATCCATGTTAATCCATTGATATAGCTTGGGGCAGCTGAAAGATCCAGTTCTTCAACAGTACTACGACAGGCACAAAGACTGACAATTATTCACAATGTAAGGAGAGAAAACAATTCTTTTTAGCTAAACAATTTACATGGTTTTGTAGCTGAACCACTGTTAGTATTTACACAATAATTACTTTCTTCAACAAGACTCCCAAGTACATGTCACTCCTTACTTCATTATCTGCAGAAGAGGAGTCTTCAGGATCCGGCATACTAGGCATGACTTCAGGACCAATATCATTAACCTCTGTAGTTGAATCTGCTGTTGAGAGGCGCCTTGATGTTCCAGCATTTGAGGTGGACAACTATTTGAGGAAACATGAACATGTAGTGGTTATGGCAAACATTAAATTATTCATTTTTACGACAGCAAAAAAAAAAATAACCAAATAATTATAATAACCTAGCGTCTCCTTCCTTCATCTCCTCCATTCTTTACATCCAGTCTCATAATACAATTAAAACTAAGGTGTGTGTGTAAAATGTATATACTTACAGTATAGACCAAAAGTTTGGACACACCTTCTCATTCCAAGAGTTGTCTGTATTTTCATGACTATAAAAATTGTAGATTCACACTGAAGTCATCAAAACTATGAATTAACACATGTGGAATTCTATACTTATCAAAAAAGTGTGAAACAACTGAAAATATGTCTTATATTCTAGGTTCTTCAGAGTAGCCACCTTTTGCTTTGATTACTGCTTTGCACACTCTTGGCATTCTCTTGATGAGCTTCAAGAGGTAGTCACCTGAAATGGTTTTCACTTCACAGGGGTGCCCTATCAGGTTTAATAAATGGGATTTCTTGCCTTATAAATGGGGTTGGGACCATCAGTTGTGTTGTTCGGAAGTCAGGTGGCTACACAACTGATGGTCCTACTGAATGGACTGTTAGAATTTGCATTATGGCAAGAAAAAAGCAGCTAAGTAAAGAAAAACAAGTGGCCATCATTACTTTAAGAAATGAAGGTCAGTCAGTGCGAAAAATTGAGGAAACTTTGAAAGTGTCCCCAAGTGCAGTGGCAAAAACCATCAAGCGCTACAAAGAAACTGTCTCACAGGAGGAGCGCCCCAGGAAAGGAAGACCAAGAGTCACCTCTGCTGCGGAGGATAAGTTCATCCGAGTCACCAGCCTCAGAAATCGCAGGTTAACAGCAGCTCAGATTAGAGACCAGGTCAATGCCATACAGAGTTCTAGCAGCAGACACATCTCTACAACAACTATTAAGAGGAGTCTGTGTGCAGCAGCCTTCATGGTAAAATAGCTGCTAGGAAATCACTGCTAAGGACAGGCAAAAAGCAGAAGAGACTTGTTTGGGCTAAAGAACACAAGGAATGGACATTAGACCAGTGGAAATCTGCGCTTTGGTCTATTGAGTCCAAATTTGAGATCTTTGGTTCCAACCACCATGTCTTTGTGCAACGCAGAAAAAATGAACGAGTGGACTCTACATGCCTGGTTCCCACCGTGAAGCATGGAGGAGGAGGTGTGATGGTGTGTGGGTGCTTTGCTGGTGACACTGTTGGGGATTTATTCAAAATTGAGGGAATACTGAACCAGCATGGTTACCACAGCATCTTGCAGTGGCAGCTATTCCATCTGGTTTGCGTTTAGTTGGACCATCATTTATTTTTCAACAGGACAATGACCCCAAACACTCCTCCAGACTGTGTAAGGGCTATTTGACCAAGAAGGAGAGTGATGGGGTGCTACGCCAGATGACCTTGCCTCCACAGTCACCAGACCTGAACCCAATCGAGATGGTTTGGGGTGAGCTGGACCGCAGAGTGAAGGCAGAAGGGCCAATAAGTGCTAAGCATCTCTGGGAAATCCTTCAAGACTGTTGGAAGACCATTTCAGGTGACTACCTCTTGAAGCTCATCAAGAGAATGCCAAGAGTGTGCAAAGCAGTAATCAAAGCAAAAGGTGGCTACTTTGAAGAACCTAGAAGACATATTTTCAGTTGTTTCATACTTTTTGTAAAGTACATAATTCCACATGTGTTAATTCATAGTATTGATGCCTTCAGTGTAAATCTACAATTTTTATAGTCCCGAAAATACAGAAAACTCTTGGAATGAGAAGGTGTGTCCAAACTTTTGGTCTGTACTGTATGTATATATACACAAACACACTCCAAATACACTCCAAATACAATACAAATACATTCCAAGTCCACCCACTTGCTGTGCAGTGTCTGTCAAACAACTAGCTGAAGGGGCTGCTTTCCTCCTCTGCCCTGTTCGCAGTGGGACAAAAGGATTGTGGAACCCTCAAACCATATTGCAGCAGGTTGCACAGCATCTACTCGTGTGTTCACTACAGGATTTCTACAAGACTTTCAGTCTACAGCATTTTCTGCTGTTTTCTAAAGCCAGCAGCAGGGGAAAGATTATTCCCCGTCTACTTACTTATTAGTTTAGTGTTACTTTATAATGCAGTCTTTTACGACTGGACAATTCAATCTTAGCCGAAGGGCTTGTCACCCCAATCTCTGGCCATTGGCTATCACTGTGGAAATCTATGTGCCTCTCATTCCCCTTTATGCTATACAAAAGGTATAAAAGCAGAACTACAGGGGTGTCCCATTTTTTTTTTTTTTTTTATAAAATGCTCGTCAGCTAGTCCCAGGAGGTTTAACACCGCTGCTTCCAGATGAGCTGAGGTTCATTTTTCACATGACTGTGCAGCTATCCATAGGCCTTAGTGGTCAGCTGCTGTATGTCCAAGAGGACAGCTAAGGCCTGTGATTGACTACATTGTCACATGACTACTATTTGTGACTTCAGTGGGAGCGCCCTGACTGGCGCAATAACCGAACAAATCCCCTCGTACACAAACTCTCCAACCAGCTGTCAAGCTTTCTACAACTTGAAAATCCTTTAGAGGACTTCACTCTTAACAGATTCTGAAATATCAGTAAGCACATTGCATTAATTATGGCCTCACGCCACTACTCTCTGCTTCTCCTCCTAGACCTGTCCTCCGCCTTTGACACTGTCGACCACTCACTCCTCATACAAATCCTCTCCTCCCTCGGCATCACGGACTTGGCCCTTTCCTGGATTTCTTCCTACCTCACTGATCGGACATTCAGCGTCTCACACTCTCACACCACCTCCTCCCCCCAGCCGCTCTCTGTTGGTGTCCCCCAAGGGTCTGTCCTGGGCCCACTACTCTTTTCTATCTACACTCTTGGTCTGGGTCAACTAATAGCATCTCATGGCTTTCAATACCATCTGTATGCTGATGATACCCAACTCTACATCTCCGACCCAGATATTACCTCTCTACCCTCCCGGATCCCTGTCTGTCTTTCGTCCATATTCTTCTTCTCCTCACGTCTCCTGAAGCTAAACGTGGCGAATACTGAATTCATCATCTTTCCACCGTCCCAATCCATCCCTCCACCTGATCTCTCTATCACAGTCAATGGCTACACAAGTCCGCTGCCTTGGGATAACCCTTGACTCCAATCTGTCCTTCAAACCACACATCCAAACCCTCACATCCACCTGCCGCCTCCACCTGAAAAATATCTCCCGTATCCGTTCTTTCCTCAACTTCGAAAGCACAAAAATGCTGGTCCATGCCCTCGTTATTTCCTGCCTAGACTACTGCAACATCCTTCTCTGTGGCCTCCCAGCTAGCACCCTCACTCCCCTCCAATCCATCCTTAACTCTGCTGCCCGTCTGATTCACCTCTCTCCTCGCTACTCCTCTGCCTCTCCCCTCTGCCAATCCCTTCACTGGCTTCCCATTGCCCAGCGAATCCAGTTCAAGTTAGTAACATGACCTACAAGGCTCTCCATAACCATTCCCCTCCATACATATCTGCCTTAATCTCCAGATATCTCCCCTCGCGCAATCTCCGCTCTCCCCGTGTCAACTCCTCACATAACCGTCTCCAAGACTTCTCCCGTGCTTCCCCCATACTCTGGAACTCACTGCCCCAATGACTCAGACTCTCCCCCACTCTCACCAGCCTCAAAAGCAACCTGAAAACCCATCTCTTCAGGATAGCCTATACCCAACAATAACCCTGCTGTCACTACACTATCCACAACCATGTCTGCCCCTCACCTTCTGTCTCTTCCCACCTTCCTTTTAGAGCGTAAGCCCTCACGGGCAGGGACCTCTCTCCTTCTGTACCAGTTGTTATTAATTTGTCACCTTTGTACTTGTTTGACCTATTTTATGTATGAAACCTGAATGTACAGCGCTCTGGAACCAAGGGCGCTCAAAAATAAATAATAATAATATGATTATTCAGGCAATATGAAAAGAATAAATCGATGGAGGATTTTAGTTTTTACTTGGATTAGTTATTTTTTTGTTTTCTTTTTAAAACATTACATCACAGAATAATGAACGTCTGGAAGCACATAACGAATTTTACCTGAAGGTCGGGACATGCTTTCCGCAAAGTCTGAATTTTTTCCTGAATTTCAATAAGTTTTTTTCTCTCTTCTTGTAACTGTTTCAATTCCTGCTGCTGCTGTTGTAGCTTACTTTCATAGAATTTCTCTCTGTAACATTAAGGTTTACAGTAAGTTGGTAGCTTAAAAGGTCAGTATGGTTAAAAGAGGCTACAAGATGGCTAAGTGTCCTGCAAATTTCACAAAAGATATATATTAAAAAAAAAAAAAACACAACAAACAGAACAAGCAGCATTCCCAATACATGAGGTTATTTATTCACCAAAATAGAGACGTTTCTGCTCTAAATCATGAAGCAATATGTGCTGCACTGGTCACTCACAGCGAGTCAGCCGTGCATGAGAATGAAGAGGGCGGCGCTGGTGGCCATCTTCCCTATTCACTTCTATGGGAATTGCAAATATAGGAGAGCGAGTGTGCTCGGCTAGATTCAGAGCTCCCATAGAAGTAAATGGAGGGGATGGCCGCAAGCGCTCCCCTCCTCATTCTCATGCACAGTTGGCTCACAGCTCGCCGGAGTGACCATATTACTTTGTGGCAAAACCCCTTTAACCTTGAAAAATCTTTGTTTAGAGCTGAAAAGTCAAAAATTGGCTGAATAAAGGATGTAATGTTTTACAAGTGCTGTCTGATCTTCCTTTTTCTTTGTGATACCTGAACCATGATTTGAATCCTTTTAGGCATGCACCCTAGTCGCAGGTATTTTTGCTGATGCTGCTAACTTTTTTTAAAAAAAAATTTTTTTTAACCCTGTAGAATTCATAGACTCAAAACAACTTCAATAGTAACTACACAGTTTCGCACAAAACTCAAACCTGTGGCATAAAGAAATTTTAATTCCAATAAATGAATTCCAATGAATTACCTTGCTTGCTCCTTGAGGGCTATGTCTTTTTGTGCTTTAGAAGCATTTGGACGGGTATTGTTTGGTTGCTGATTTGCACTTGGCTCCTGGGGTAAGAGATGGGCTCCTGTGGTTGGTCTCTCAGCAGCTGTGGTTTCAGACTCTGTATCATCGCCATACTTAAATATAGAAAAATACATTACTCCAAGATACTATTCATTTAATTTAAATAAGGTGAGAAAGAACATTTCCTTACACTCAAAAAACAAAGAGATAAAAAGGTTTATCTACACTGAAAATGATGTAGAGTGATAAAAGACAGAAAGCACTTGTATACTGCCTGTCCTGGTGTGTTAAGCCATGACTCCACAGCACTGGTTTGTGGTCAGATTTTTAAGCGGATTCAGTATTTAGAATCTGCAAAAATCTGACTGTAAGCCAGTGCTCAGACCTCAACTGAAAATCATCCCTATAGACCTCAAGTAGTCTACACAGCTCAGATTTTCTATTGTTTGATTTTAAAACTTCTGTCTTATTCAACATGTTCTATAATCCGTCATATTACAGTGGATTCTAGTACAGTTCAAAGTATTAAGGCCGGCCGAAATCAGACATTAACTTTGCCGTGTAGACATAGCCTTACTGATGTGCTGTGCATTTCAATAGTTACAATGAGAATGCGGAAGTCTGATCACAGTTTGAGATGGTAACACTGGATTAGACTGGAGTAAAAAAAAAAAGAAAATGCAAATAAGTTAATTACAGGTCAGGTACCCTTACATGCCGTTCCAATTGTAATCAGAATATCAAGCCCTAACTAAATGTGAATTATCACCAAGACCAGCCCATTGGGTTATTTTTCCTTACAGTAATAACAAATAAAATAAGAATTTACTTTGCTGTGTGGACAGTTAAACCATCAGGAAAAATAAAGCGCACTGACTGCTTATGTTCACACCGAGGATTTGCCAGATGTGGAAAAATCCACTAATAATTTATGCTCAATCTGCACCTTTCTCGTTAAAACCCTAAAGAAAACCTGTAAATGCAGAGGCAGATGTCGCCATCTTTCTTGACGCAGCTTAGCACCATTATAAGCTGCTAATTCACACCTTGGCTGTCAAATGCAGAAACAAAGTAGATTTCACATGAAATTAAAAAAAAAAAAAAAGTTTGCTCACCCCGAGAGATGTGGACTGCAACTGAACGCTAAAGTAGCATCTGCATCTAAAGCCACCGTGAGAAGATAACTTTATGAATCTGCTGTATTGCCATCCTTCTCACCTGTACTTAAAAGGTGTTTTCTCACTACAAAGATTAGCTTTCAACATGGACAGTTAAATAAAGAAAGACTTTATCTAAATATATTGGTCAATAGATGTTACTTAAGTCAGTAGTTAAAAGTTTTTTTATGTGCTATAAAGTGCACACATTTCTATGGTTATCTCCAAACTAGACAGACTTATGTTATCTGATTAGCTAAGAGTAGGGAGTGATATCACCCCACTGATGGACCGAGCAAACTAATTATATCTAACAAGATTAGCTTCACTAAACAAAAGGTATGTGCTATGTGAACTGAAAAGTATGGGTTTATCTGTAATCTTGTTAAAGATTATCTCCTGGACTAACAGAGAAGAATATGCTAAATCACTGCTATAGAACCACCCACAGCCTGAAAAGACATAGTAAGTGCAAAACTGCTAAAACTAAGTAAAACAGCTTGGTGAGAAAATCCCTTTAAAGTGAAAAGCATATTTAGCTCCTCTATCACTAACTGAACCTTAGAGTGACATAAATGCAGGAGATTTAATCTGTAGTAAAGCAAAACTGCAAAAGCTCCAAGGAGTGAAAACAAGTGCTTATCAAAGGTAAACAGGCTAATCTTGTTAGAGATCAAGACTCTGCTTTGTCCAACCATGGTGACATCACTCCCTGCTTTCTGTCTAAGGAATTTCTCATCTTTTGACCCGGGCAATATCAAAACAGCAATGTATTTTGTAAAAATCTTCATTTACTTTCACCGACATGTTAAAAGCTAATCATTGTAGTGTGAAAACCCCTTTAATGGCCAATGTATATCATATACATGCATGGGTAAGTTGGATCTGTCAGGATAGCATTATATTTAAGACCGATCCACTACAAACCCGGTACAGCGTAGGAACAATTCCTGCTTAGTGTATTGACTAGTACGAAGATTTTTGCTGTCAAGCGTGGTACTGAACAATTTATTTGCTCAGCGACAGCCAATAACATTAACATATCAAAACAGGTCTCCAAATAAGAACAAATTATACCATCGCAACAAGATCCTGTAGCTGCCTCAGTTTCTGTTTGGCTGCTATAAGTCTATTAAATTTTTCTTCAAAATCATCATCATTTTGGTCATCTTCTGTGACACTACTCCGGCTGGAGAGAGAACCTGCACTGCCAGGATCTTCATCGGCGTCTTCCTCATCATCCAGCACATCAATGGTCTCCTCTCTTTTATCCTTAGTATCTCTGTTATAAAGGCATTCTACAAGAAACAAGAATCAAATGTGCAAAACATTAAAAACGGCACCTGTTACTGAGAAATTTTCAGACCTCGGCCAAATGCACACATCCATTTCTACTGAACCAGCCTAAAATTCCCATAAGGTATTTTGTGGTTTTGTATTCTGCCCATGCAAAATATTTTACAAAAACAAAGCTTATGTACCACTCACACATTTGTATTTCTATAGAGCTGCTTTTCTACACACATTCTGTACTTTGTAATATGTAACATACGCCACTGGTTGTCACAAGGCAGTTGCATGCTTTCTCCAACATTCAACAAAACCTGGAAAGTCCAGTCTAGTAATGTAGAAAGTCTTTTACATTGGTCTATCATTTGCACCATAGATCTGTATTTTTTATCTGCGTGGATATTGGGGTCAAATCACATAAAAACGTAAATACAAGGCCTTATGCATGAAACGGTCTGTCAGTAAGACTGTTTTGTGGCCCATAACAACCAATCAGAGCTCAGGATTTCTTTTTCCAGAGCAGTACATGAAATGAAAGTTGAGCTCTGATTGGTTGCTATGGGCAACAAAGACCGTTTTAGAGTATGTTTACATGGCTTATTGGATCCGTTTTTAGATACGCGTTTCGGACCCTTAGGGCTTGTTCACACGGAGTTTACACTCCGCGTTACAAATCGCTTTTAGGATCCATCTTGGGGACCACTCTGTCGGTCCCCAAGACGGATCTAAACAATTAGCAGTGAGATTCTTATTGCTGTCTATGACGAACACGGAGCGGCGTTCACATGAGGGATCGCCGCTGCGTGTTTCAAAAGAATTGACATGCAATTATTTTCAAGACGGAGCCGAACTGCGCTTTTGAAACACGCAGCGGCGATCCTCATGTGAACGCCGCTCCGTGTTCGTCATAGACAGCAATAAGAATCTCACTGCTAATTGTTTAGATCCGTCTTGGGGCCGACAGAGCGGACCCCAAGACGAATCCTAAAAGCGCTTGTAACACGGAGTGTAAACTCAGTGTGAACAAACCCTAACACGCATGTAACAATGTGCAGTGTGATTTTACATTGCTTTTAATGTAAGACGCACATCGGCATTCAAACGTGTGATCGCCAATGCGTGTTTTTCAGATCCATTCAAAGAATTGACATGTCAATTCTTACTCAGACGCAGCGGACACCTTATTTAAAACTATAGGGTGCATTTCTGCTGTGGCAAAAATGTATCCAAACACGCACCGAGAGAATTAGTGGAGGTATTCAAAGGTTAAATGTTATTATGCATCATTTTAAGACATGCTGGTTTAGAACAAAAAAAATGAAAAAAAGGATGAAAATGGCCTTATGCCAACTAGTGAAAGGAGCTGCTTGGAGTTATAGCGCAAACTGTTAAGAGCTTGTGCCTAAGGATTTGTTCACCATTGGTATTATACGATAATATAATAGTGAAAGGATACCATTTACGACAACCAGCGTTTTATAGTTTAAACATTGATATGCATGTAAAAAAGTTTATTTTTAATGAACCCTTTTGGTCAATGACAAGATGAATGAATTTTTACTATAATTCTCTCAATATATGGTTATAGGAAAGAAAGAAAGAAAGAAAAAATTTCCCGGTATTGTTTTTGCCCAAAAAAGGTTTTCTTATCTTTTAAAAAAACGGGAATTTATTTATCGCACACAGGCTGTATAAAAGTGAAGAAAAATTTTTTTTTTTTTTGTGTTTCCCCCCCAAAAATTAATTGAGATAAAAAAGTGCCCAAAACATTTTCAAGTTTTTCCAAAAGGGTACAAATCAAAATTTTCATTTTTTGCCAAAAAAAAAAAATATGAGTCCTCACACAGGCCGCAGACGGAAAACTAGTTACTGGTTGCGGAAAATGGTGAAGTAAAGACAGAACAATCAAAGTAATGGCTCTTGAAAAATGGAGAGGGTGCAAAATGGTTTTAAAAATAATTAAAAAAAAAAATATGTAAAAAAATGCTTGCAGCGTTTATAGAGACAAACGATAATAACAAATACTGCGTTTTAAATTTGGAAATAAAAGGGCCCCAAATTTGTTTTTTTGAAAAAGGGTGTCAATAAAACAGTGGAAAAAGGCCTACAGAATTTCCTTGAAAAAAAACGGGATTTTGGAAAAGGGGCTGAGAAGCCCAGCGCCCTCTTTTTGGTTTTAAACCAAATTTCCTCAATTTGCTTTTACCCCCACCCCTTTAAAAAACCCCTAAAAAAAATTTTTTAAAAAAAAAAGCCAAAAAAAAAAAAACCCCCCCCCCAAAAAAAATATTTTTTTTTTTTTTTACCCCAATTTTTTCCCCCCCCCCCCCCCCCCATTTTTTTCCCCCTCTTCTTTCCCAGAAAAGAGAAGTTACTGGCGGGCTTTGTGGGAGGCCACCCGGGTAGCTGGGAAAGGGGGAAGATCTCCCCCTTAAAGGGAGAGCCCCGAAGAAGGGCTTGTAGATTTTTGGTTTTGCCTTTTCCCCTTAAACTTAGCATCTACATATCACGGTGGCGCGGGGGGCTCTAGCCCCTTTCCCATAATGTTTGGGTGTATGAAGATGCAAAGGAAAGAGGGCGAAAGGCAAAAAAAAAACTCTACAAGCCGTTCGTTCGGTGCTTTTCCTTATGGAGAAAATTTTCCCCTTCCGGGAGTACCCGAGGGCCTCCCACACAGCCAGCCAGTTTTCTTCTTACTCTGCATGAAGGGGGACAAAAATCCGAAACATTTTTGTCTGTAGTTTGAGAGTACTGGCTTGGCTAAAAAATCCTTTTTGCTTTTAAAGGAAATCGGTGGGTCAAAAGAAAAAAAAATTTTGGGAAGGATTTTTTTACAACCAACAGGGGGCGCTGTGGGGCTTTTCAGCCCCTTTCCCAAAAATCCCTTGGATTTGCAAAAAATCCCTAAGTAGAGGGGGGAAAACCCAAAAAAAAAAAATCTACACGCCGTTCGTTTCGGTGCTCTCCTTAAGGAGAGTCCCTTTCCCCTTCTTGAAATATAAATGAATCCATCTACAGAGAAGCCCAGGAATGTGCCAGCTGTGAATTCTTCATAAAACCAAGCAAAAAAACAGTAACAAAAAAAATTAGGTAAAACCAAAGGGGAAAAAAAAAAAAAAAAAAGAGTTGAAATTTTCCGGGTTACAAAAAATGAAATGGAAAATAACTTAAAGACCCTGCCTAGGTCAAACGTATCGGGTTACGCCCGTTTATTCACAAACAAAAGACTCGCTGAAGCAACCCAAAAGTGACAAATTTAAGTTCTTTAAAAAAAAACAGAAGGGTTGTTGTTTATTTCACAACGGGGATTACACGGCCCCCTTTATCTCTGTTTTTTCAACCACACTGGGGAATTAGGGATGCTTTTTGGACTGGTTCCCCCCGTAATCCTTCGTTGTGGGTTTCTAGAAGAAAACAAAAAAAAAAAAAAAAAGAAATTTTAAAATTTTTTGAACCACAGTCTCTGTGTGTATTATTTGTTACAGGGAACAAAACTGCATTCTGTTGTGCTCTAAAAAAAATATTTTTTTTTTTTTTATGAAAGAAATTAGGAGAATGCAAGGCCCGCGTTCCTAATGCTCCCAGATTCTGCGAGGGAGGGCGCAGTGGGGATCAGAGGCAAAAAAGGCAAGCGTTTGTCCTATGTGGACTACATTTGGCTTTTTTTTCGTGGTAAACACTTTTTTGCAGGAATTAAAAAAGTGGTATACCTAATTTTGCGTCCTGGGAAGGAAAGTTTTTTTCCACAATTTAGACAAACATAGCCCTTTCCCGGAATACCCCTTTACTTATTCCTCTAGGTGGATGCAGTAGATCATGGTATCCGTCAAAAATTCTTTCCCCTCCCACCAGATAACCCCCAAAGAAGAATTGCAAATTGTAAAAGCCTAGTGTGAAAACCCCCCTTTACCTTTGGGCACCAATTCCCAATTTTAATTTTTTTTTTTAAAAGGGGGTTTTTCAAAACAAATTGATTCCTCTTACCTCAGTTCTGTTTTCTTGGTTTCATACTATTAATGGACATATTGCAAAATGACTTGTTTTTGCAAGATCTTTAACATAAAAAGCAATCCTTGTAGTGAGACAACCCCTTTAAATAATAACATAAATAAAAAAATAAAAAAAAATGAAAGAATACACAGTGTATGTATTTTAAGACGCCACAAGCAGTTATAAGAGCATATTCACCTGATGTTAGTAACCGGCTGGTTCAATTCCTGATCAGACTCAATCCACGAATCCTCAGTTTCTTCTTCCTCCTCTTTAGTGTTCTCATTTACAGCATCAGTAATCATATCAGACGTTTGCTCATAGTATCGAACCAAATCCCGCAGCTCATTAAGTCGCTTACGAACTTCTTTCAATTTCCTATATAGACCAAATGTAAGAATTATGCATTATATGACCAGGTAAGACATATTAAGAGAAGATGTAGTAAAAATACTTGCAAGTGATCAATCTTCGGGGGCGTCCACAGGGCAGTATACAAATACGGTCCGGATTGTGATTTAAGAATCCGGCCGGTATTTTGACATTGTATGCATGGGTGCGGATTTGCCTGTCCCTCTCAACCACCAACATGTACATCTTTAACCCGAAAACTGGGCAGAAGAACGAACATGTTCTAAAGTTTTCCGGAACGCCGGTGGTGTCATCAACCATCCAGCAGAAAATTCCTTCACTGGGGACTGCTGAACGGCTTTTCTCTTCCAGTCTATCAGGATGGTTGAAAGTCAGTTTACAGACGGCTTTCAAATCCGACCGAAAATCCTGCAGTGGGGACATGCCCTTACCCTAATTAAAGGGACACACTCGCCAGTAAGGTTGGTGGTGGTGGGAGGGGTATGGGAGGGACTCTATATTTACAGAAACACATCTTTTCAGAATTGTGAGCAGCATTTTTTTTGGGTTTAAATATAAAAAAAAATCTCCCTTGCCAGCCTGTAGTTTGCAAGTGAATAAAAATAATTACATTAGATTAATGACAGGAAGGGGAAACTGTTTATCTTTGTTTTGTTAGCAGGATTTACTAACAGTAATGGGAGCAGAGGACATCAGTTCAGAGCTGGGGGGTTTTGTATTGCTGTCATAAATAATGACTGCAGCTCTGTACAGTTTACATAGTGACTCATGAGTCCTAGCTATCCTCATCATGACAGCACATACAGAGCTAAGGGAGAATACACACTAATGTGGAGGGAAGTCCTAGATTACAATGCAGTCTGGGACTTGTAGGAAAAAGCTGTTGGAGAACTACTGACATTCCCAAAAGCAGGAAGTTTCATAGCAAAAAGTGGATCTTATGATAGATTAATAAGGCGAAAGAAAAGAAACACAAAGGTAGTGGAAGATCTTTAATTTTTTAATATAAATCCGTTTTATAGTGTTCTAAGAAATCTTTAAACTCCTGGATAAAGCCTTGAACAAAAAAAAAAAAAAATAAATATATAGATATAATATATATATATATATATATATAAAGAATATATATATAATATAAATATATTTATATATATATATATAATTATATATATTCGTAATCGGACAAGGCTAATTAGAGACACCATTGGCATTCAGAAGCCATTATGCAGATGTAAACAGAATCTTACAGGGAGGCTTGCTTGTCACTCTTATTTCGGGGCCCGTTCCCACCTCACTAACCAAGAGAGCTATGGCTGTCTCTTTTACTAGGTGTTGAGCTTGTACCTTCTACTTTACAAGAGGAGCTGTGCCTGCCTCTTGCATATGGTACACTAAAGTGGATTTACTATCCTTGTTTTGAGGGTGCTGTCCCTGTTATGGGACTGCTGAACCTCAATGGAAGCTACTACAGGGTAAACTTGCTACTCTGCTGGCTTTATTACTGGGGCCTAGGATCAGCACATTATCAGCTGCAGTGCCTGGGAGCACAAGGAACTGCAGGAGCAGGGGCTATGTCACCCACCCCAGAAAAAAGGGAGCACAGCAATGTGGAGAGATGGTGGCACAAGTAAGGGTTAGGCTGCATCCACACGGCAATTTAAAAATACCGATTGAATTCTATAACAGAATCCAATGGTAATTTACCATCGGTTTTTCTGTGCGGATTTTGCTGACCCATTGATGTTGAACAGTACGTTTTCCAGCAGAAGAATGTACAGGTTAAAAGTTTTTTACATGGTTTACGGATTTGATATATGACCTCAGAAATACTGTGTCAAAATCCAACTGCAAACCCTTGCCGTGTAGACATAGCCTTACCAGACATTCGGAGAAAAAGTATGGTCAGGCACTGAATAAATTACTGTTTCAGATAAAGGAATGTTGTGTTTATTACATGGAGCAGAAATTAATGTCATACTTAGCAGTGCCGACTCAGAAAGGAGTCTATCCAATACATCACAGTTTTGAGTAAACCATACCACCAATTAAAATTAAATGAGAAGGTGGTTGGGGGGTCACACAACTGGAAAATATTATAGGTTGTCAGTGGAAGTGAAAACACTCAAATAGGTGTAACCCAAACAGCAATAGGAAAATTCCCCTGTACACTTTCAAAAAAGCATCAAAGATTTTGTTTTTATGAATAAAAGAGCTGTATTAGGAGTTATTGGTTCTAATGCATTGGTGGGGGGGGGGGGGGGGGGGAGGGGGGAAGGGAATAGGGTGTGCATAAAGAAAATCAAAGAAAAATAAAGTCCATATAATACCCCACTCGGATGTTGAGTTCTGTCTGAAGCAACGCTGTGTGACATTGATGATTGTATATCCAGTCAGTCCTCTCAGTCATATGGTTGAGTGGTTTAGTTCTGGATCCGGGCACAGTCCTTGCCAAACCTCAGTGCCTAGTCCTTGAAAAAGGTCCTATGTACCAAAATGTCAGAAGAGGCCTTAGGAGCAGGAAGCAGCTTTAAGAAGCATGTATCTCCATACATCAGAAACAACCGTCTTACTAGGAACTCCGCTGACAACCGTATGGTTTTCCATGTCCAACTCAAGGACATTGCATCGGTAGCTCCGTAACGAATTTTCCTGCGAAGGATTATGCATCCAGAACAAACTACTCCACCCTACGACTGAGGGGACTAACTGGATACATCATCATCAACGTCACACAGTATGGTTCTAGACCAGTGGCCTTCAAACTGCAGCCCTCCAGCTGTTGGGAAACTACAACCCCCAGCATGTATTTAATCTAGAACAGTGGGCATGATGGGAGTTGTAGTTTCCCAACAGCTGGAGGGCCACAGTTTGAAGACCACTGCTCTAGATGGAACTCCACATCGAAGTCAGATATTATACAGACTTTAATTTTTCCTTAATTTTCTTTATGAACATACTATTTTTTCCATATTTTCCCCCCTGATGCATTAGAGGCAATATGTCCTCAAAGTTTTTTTTTTTTATACAGAAAAATTAAATGTCATATACAGCAGAGCACTATTAGTGTCAAATCACGTAGCAGAATTAAACGTGTCAGATGGCGCTTAGTTGATCAGATTCGTGATGAGCCTATATGAAGTAGGAGACTTGAATATCTTCTGTGCAGCAGTACTGAGAACTTCAGATGTAGCAGAGATGAGCGTAGGAGCTAAGCTACAGAGACGATTATAGTAGCTTAGTCTATTACAGCTAGATCTGTCAGATGAAGGATGGGCAAGTCAGAGTTCTGTCATATGTAGTAGTATTAATCAATGAAGGGAAACAGCCATCAGTGCTCAGGCTCAGCAAAGTGCGACATACAGTCTCATGTTGCTTGTCAATATACGAATACGTCAATATACGAATACGTTGCTTGTCAATACCGAAATACTTGTTGGTCCCACAGTGATTCATGAAACTAAAAGTATAGAATGTACCCAAAAACAAATGGCTTAATACACCAACAAACCTAAAAAGCAAATCAAAAGGTTCTGTCTCAACTTTACTGCAAAATATTTGCGGAGGTCAGGAAATCACCCCCTGAAGAAGCGATCGCACAAAATGCATGTTGGGTTCATTAACTTATGCACATGTTTTACTGGTCATTGTGACTCTTCTGTACTTTATTTGTATGCACTGTAAAACACCCAACTAAATTACAAATTATTATTCTGTTAATATTGAGTTAGGGTACGTTCACACGGCATTTTTTTGGAAGTGTAAATTTACACTTCCAAATCAGTTTTCAAAAAACGCCTGGTTAGAGGCATATTTTGAAAAACCCTATCCCTGCTTTAACTATGGGGAAAAACGTCTCAAGAATTGACGTCACTTATTTTTACGGCCGTAATGGCATCCAAAAAACGGCTCGCAATTACGCTTGTTAAACACGCTTTGTCTGAATGACAAAGCGTATTTCACATTATATTCAATGAAGAACGGTTTGAAATTTATCCGCAGCTGAATTTGGGCAGTTTTCCAGTGCCTAAAACGCCCACCAAAAAACTGTGTGAACATACCCTTAAAGGATTCTAACTTATTACTGATATTGTGCCTGTGGTCTTTTTGGCTCATCTCTATTCACTTTTCTACGTTTTTAACAAACAATAATAAATCCTTAAGAGTTCTCGTATTCTTAGAGGAGTGTTCTCGGAGTTAAGAAAGCTCACCGATACATTGGATCAGGATAAGAAAAATAGACTCATACTCACTCCCGTTCAGTCCCTGCACCGGTCTATTCATCCCCACTGAAGCAGTGAAAGGTCATTGTTCACGTGACAGGTACAGCCAATTACAGGCCACAGCAGTCACATGCATGCCGTGTCCTGCAATTGGCTGCACCGGTCACGTGAACGATGAATATTCACATTTACGTCCTGGATCGGCTGCCGGGACTGAACAAGAGCATCTAGGAGGTAAGTACGAGTCTTAGCTTCTATTTTTTTATCAAGCCCCGATGGACCAATGAGCTTTCTTAAATCCTAGAACACCCTTTTTAGAGATGTATTGCTCCTATTTTTTGGGTTATATATTCATCAGGTGTTAACAAGCCTCATTATTTTACTGGTCATACTGGAGTTCTATAGCAGAAGGGGGGGGGGGGGGGAAAAAAAAAAAAAAGCACCTTTAACGATAAATAAGATGATTACTTTTTCCTCTAGGACTAGATTCCAAATAGCCTTATAACATATAAATATAACATCTAAAATACCCAAGTCCCTCAACAGTCCCAATTCTAAAAGCACATTTCTATGTCTGGTCAGATAACTCAGGAATAGAAGCGGCAGAACTGTATAATAAGCAAGAAACAAGGCTGCGTGTTACATATAGAGTTGTCTTTCAGGTCTACATCACATAGAAGTTTCTAAACACCACACACACAAAAAAGTATAATTATTCAACAATGGCTACCTTATTGTTTCGAAGCAGATTTTCTCCCTTTCCAGACTAAGCTTCAGACAAGTGTCCATTAAAGGGGTTGTCTCACTACAAGAATTGCTTTTTATGTTAAAGATCTTGCAAAAACAAGTCACTTTGCAATAGGTGTCTAACCTATTCCTAGATATCCCCTCTTGTATGGGCTGCATCAGCTACTCAGGTCGCTTTAGCTACAGACCTGTTCAATCGCTCATGAAAGGCTGCCAGCACTGGTTGCTATAGCTACAGACCTGGCTTCTACTGCAGCCTAGAAGCCAGTAAACACTACCCTAAATTAAAAACGAAACCAAGACAACAGGACTGAGGTAAGAGGAATCAATGTAGGGAGACAACCCCTTTAACAAGTTATAAATTAGAGTAAAGCACATGATGAAAAGCACTACACATAAAACTCTAATGAAGCAATGGATATCTTGTCGCTTTTTAGGATTTTTACCACTGCTTTTCATATTCACATTGTTTCTTTGTTTAATAAGCTCAAAATGTTAAACATATTCTATAGTGTTACTGCACAAGGTTTCTAACACGTACTGTACAAAAACAGAACTGGAGGTAGCGTGACCAAGGGGCAGGTGAACAGGATTTGTTGTGGTTACGGATCTTAGATAATAGCAGTTATTAGGTTACTTTGTCATGTGCATGTGATAGATGTGAACATACTTCAGCTTCTCTGCAGGGTTTTGGTTTTCCCCATCTTCACTGCCGTTCATGGAAGCTGAAGAGCATGGAGCTGCTCTAGCTGGACTGTTTGATGTCCTTTTATCAGACACATGATTTGCAGACGAAGTCGAACCTATGCTTCGTTGATCCACAACCCTTTGGGGAGAACCTGCAGAACCTGTAACTGAAAGGAGGATGTATTAGGTGCACAGCAAGAGGAAAAAAAAAAAAGAAAAAAATTAACAGCGCTATATTTATTAAAGAGCCCAACTTTTGAGTGAAGACCTTATACTATTGATGTAACGTAGCTGCATGAGCCCCAGTAGACCAAACTCCCAAAAAGCGTTAACAGGAATGACTTTAAAACAACACTATTTCTATCACCTTATATTCTATATAAACCAGTTGTTGTGGACTAGTGCAGTTAGTGACACTGACCGTTTTAGCTAATCGGGTAACTGCTCAAAGTTTTTAAATCAAAAATGAAGCTGGGATCCAACTGGTTTCTATGAGCACACACAGCCTTACCAACCTAGCTATGCACACTATAGAGGATTTCTTTTCTGGAAAAGGTATGTAGCAGATCTTGTCCTGTACATTTGAAATGAAAAAAAATCTCATGCTACAGTAACCCTCTCAACCAGATAAATAAAAAACGCATTTCTGCAGTAGGAATCTCCTGGAAATCTGCCGCACTCAAAAGGCTGCTTTTATTATGTCAGATTCCTGTGCAGCAGGTTTCAAACTTAAAGAGGACCTATCACCTTCAGAGAAACCTCATGAAGTAACAGAAGATTAAGATGCAAACACTTTCTCAAATATGCTTCATTAGGAAAATCAAAGCATTTCACCTGTAATTGTTTTTAAAAAAGCGCTGGCCCTTTAAGACAGCTCTGAAGTCGGCCCAAGTCGACACCTGACAGCTTGATGTATGACTATGTTGACAGTTGTACCAAATCTCCTGCTTCTGAGCTGGGAGAGCCCACTGTGCAGGGGTGAGCCTGTAAATTTACATCATGTTCAAACCAGCAACAGTGTGATATAGATGTCTATTCTATGCATGAGGAGGCTGGAGCAACAGGTAAACTATCTCAGTGTGGTGTGCCTGCTGTACAATATGTAGTGAGAGACTCCGATTACCCTGTACAAGCATCTGTGCCCTCAGCTCCGCCTGCACAGTTTGTATCTCCCAACAGAATGATAAGAGTCTCCTGAGTTACAAAGTGAAAGTAAAACCTGGTCCCCTGTAAATTGGAGGGAAACCCTCTGGATTGCTAATGACATGCATTTGTATAAATTTTTTGTGTGTTTGTGTGGAGGTGATAGGTACTCTTTAAGGCCTGGGGTGGGGGAAGACGGCCTGCAATCCTCAGGATGTGTAGGCAGGAGCTTAGACACAGCAAGGAGAGCTGCACAATGACTGACTCTCCACTTTCCCAGAGGATGCAGCCAGCGGTGGGCAGAACTGGAGGACCCAAAACAGGGAGCAGGCGCCATTTTGGATTCGGCGCTCAGTTCCACCTCCACATCTCTCTGCTCAGCAACTCAACAGTGGTAATTTTGATTACCTGCAGCCAGGGTGGATAAAAATCAATTTTTAAAAAAAAAAATAAATCAAAAAAATTGGATTTTTGGGATTTAAATCGGATTTTTTTCAATAAACTGCTTTTTGAGGAAAATATTTTACCATCCAAAGGTTCTTCCATCATGAGATAAAGCTGAGTTGTTTAACTCAGTAGAATAAAGGCTGTATATGTGTAACATTCACAATGCCATGCTCTTCCAGAGGTTTCTGTAGGATTAGTGGGCAGTTTCTCTCCTATATTATCACAGACGCTCGCTTTACTTACGCAGTTCTCAAAACTGAATTTGACTCCGCAGAGGTCCCAGCCTCTTCTTCACAGCAAAAATGTTACAACATGAACAGAGTTGAGAAAAAGACCTTAATCCTATTGTTCTACAAACCTATGAATACAGAATCAACCCCTTCAGTGCCAAGTCCAAGAAGTTAGACAATATGTTTCTGATTGTTTGGAGTGGAATAGATCTGCACAACACAAGAAGAATGTGAATCTAAGTGTGAGGAGGAGGAAGGGCAAGCAGACAAGAAAATGAAAGTGAAACTTTGAGCACAATACTGCAGCATAGCCACAGACAGACAAGTCTGGATCTGTTTGTGTGTACGATCTGAGGTTTATTACATTCTTTCCGTATAATGGCAGCAGGCCGTAAAAGAGACCCAGTGTGGGAATATTTTAATGAAGCTCCTTCGCCTATCGGTAAGACAGGCATGCGTGCAAAATGCAAACGATGCAACAAAGAGATGCAAGGCCTGGTGGCGCGAATGAGGCAACATCATGAGAAGTGCGGTGATGAAGATGACCAAAGAAACACTTCTGAACAGGCAGGATCTTCAGGTTGGTAAACATTTTTATTGAATCCTATTTCTAAAGACTGAACTGTCATGTGTGAGAAAAATTCTATTCTTATTATTACTGCATGTTTCTGTCTTTTGGTACTGTTTTGATGATGAAAATCAAATATTCCTTTTGGGCAGGGCAGGGATTGTTGTGTACAATAAGCAGAAATTGTATAAACAATAAAATAACAGCATTGACTTTTTTTCTTTAGGGAATTCATGGATTCTGGAAACTATCCACCTCCAAGATCACCATCATCCTGTTCTACAGTTTCAGAGTTATCCATCCAGGATAGTGCTTCATTAGCAGCAGCATCATCATCAGACACCCACATATCACCATCACCCAAAAGGAAGAAAAAACCTTGACCTCCTGGAACCACCATAGATAGGTTTGTGATAAGAACTAGCAGATTAGAAAAAGAGTTGATTGATGAAAAAATGGCCCAGTTTATTTATGCAACGAACTCTTCTTTTCGTCTGACTGAGAACCCACATTTCATTAATATGGTTCAGTCACCGAGACCAGGATACAGTCCACCCAGCAGAGCTGATGTTGCAGGGAAACTGCTGGATCAAGTGTATGACAGAGAAATGGAGCAATGTGCAACAGCTCTGGAGGGTAAAATTGTTAACCTAAGTATTGATGGGTGGAGTAATGTCCACAATGATCCTATTGTATGTGCTTGTATAACAACAGAAGAAGTAAAGTCTTCCTTGCACAAACAACTGATACATCAGGAAATGCACACACAGCAGAATACTTTACAAGAAGTGGCAGTAAAAGATATAACGACAGGTGAACAAAAATACAACTGTCTAGTACGCAGTTTGGTCACTGACAATGCTGCAAACGTATCCAAGATGAGAAGAGATTAGAAGAGCAGGGAGGAATACAAAGCTGCTAATAACCTATGGTTGCAGGGCTCATTTGCTGCACCTCTTAGCCAAAGACTTAAGTGTTCCAGAAATAAAGGCTAATGTTGTTGAAATTGCTAAATACTTCCGTAATAATCATTTTGCTGCAGCAGCTCTGAAAAGGATGGGTGGAACCAAGCTAACGCTCCCACAAGATGTTAGATGGAACTCTGTGGTGGACTGTTTTGAGCAGTATATCAAAAACTGGCCTATTCTAGAACACTTTGTGAAGAAAATCGAGATAAAATAGATGGCACTGTCACGGCCAAAATCCTCAACATTGGGCTTAAGAGAAATGTTGAACATATGCTGAGCTTCCTGAAACCCATCTCTCAAGCTTTAACCCCTTCCCGACATAGGGCGTATGCATACGCCCTAGCGGGAAGTGACTTCCCGCAAATGGACGTATCAATACGCCCTGGCGAACGCGCGGGCTTGCGGGCGAGCCACGCGCGATCGCAACATGGGACCAGCGGTAAATTACCGCTGGCCGCATGCCGTATCACCCCCGGCCGGAGTGGGCTCCGGCCGTGGGTGATTACCGCTTCATTACCGCAGCCTGTCATGGCTGCGATAATAAAGCCGCAGGCAGGAGGAGTGAGCTCCTCCTGCCTGCTCCCGTCGGCTGCCGCACTATAGTGCGGCACCGATCTCCTCTCTGATGCCCTCGGGAAGTGAACGGCACTTCTCGGGGTCATCTGTGACGTCACCATGCCCGCAATGCATTGTGGGCATGGTGACAGGCGTTGTCATGGCGACCAGTACACAGTACGAGTACTGTGCACTGGCCTGCCTTCTAACAGCAAACTGATGATTTCTGTTTAAAAAAAAT